>VYZU01035853.1:55301-203868 GCA_013401355.1 Ceyx cyanopectus
TTTTTTTTTTTCCTTTTGCGAGTTCTCAAGATATGCTGATGTAAAACAGCAAGTCATGGCCAGACTGCTCAGACTGCACAGCTCCACCTGAGCTATTAGAGCTGGGCCCTCAGTGTGGGAGGGGATGCAATACCTGCTGCTCTTACATCTGGCCAATAAACATGGCAGCAAGTGGCCTCCTGTCTCCAGATGTGGAAGGGAGAGCTAGGACTGCAAGTCACACACACACTGTCCCAGCAGTGCTGCCTCCACAGTCATCATCTTCCCCATTTATGCTCAGCTGTGGCACAGTTAATCAAAACTAGAGCATAAGTCATCAGTGAGTCGTGACATTTGTGTATTATCCACAACTACATTCATAACAATTATTTCATTTTCATGATCAGATTAGCTTTTGAAGACGTCAACTCGGAATAAAGAATCACAATTATAAGTTTCATTTCATTTCATTTCATTTGAAATATCAACCATACACATTAAATGTGTTTATTATAAACAGCTCTCAGCTCATGGGATCTTACGCAACTGACTTCAGCCCCCATCTGAGGTTGCAAAGAACATTAATGGGCTTTACTTACTACAGGCAGAGGGCAAAGCATTAAACACATTTGTGTCTCGAAACTAATAAACGCCTACCCTCGGTCACACCAAGACAAAGGAGGATTCTGCATGTTAATGGCAGCTCTTAAAAACAAAAGACTAGAACTGGCATAATTCCAGACCCAAAACTGTGCTTTCAGTAAAAAGCAAAATTGGAACTGAGCTACTGAGTTTGCTGAAGAGAGATCTGGAACAAGTTTGTTATCATGGAATTTTAAAAATGCTAATTGATTTTACAGAAAATGCAAAAATCCTGCTCCTTGCAAACATGCAGAGGGATGAATGGATAGCTAGAGAAATTGTCATAAAAAAAAAATAGACATACAGTAGGGAATAGTTTTTCAGAAGTCCACAGGGAATGGATTATAAATGGCTTAAATGCTCTAATCCACTTTACTTTCAACAGGTCCCATATAAACAAGACTAGAATGCATGTTAAATAAAACCCCCATGAAATCTTAATGAAAAGCAATATGCAGTTGCAGAAACTCATCTTCCAAATTGAATCATTTCACAAGTGGCACATTTCATAAAGCAAGAGGCAGCGTGAAATAAAAGTCATGAAATAACCTTACGTAATGAACGTGAGCAGAGGCTGCAGTGAGGCAGACACAGACAGCACGGGGAATTTTAACTGCATCACTAGGTGTCTGAGAGTATAAAGACACAAGGGGAAGGGATGGACTTTAAGAGGAATATTGTTGAGTTCATACAGCTCCAAACGAAACAAAAGCTGAGATCAAACACATGGTCCAGACAGGATAGACTGGGGGAAAATCAGAATTATACCAGGCTCTAAGTGTGTTATATGCTGCACTACACTCTAAGTTCTCATTTGGCCAGACTCTACCATGACAGAAATATCTCCTGAACTGTTTCAGCTACTGGAAAGACCTGACTGGACAGTACAAATCTGAAAGTGGAAAGTGAGCAACTGGCCCTTTGCCTGAGCTCTCCATGAGCATCCCAGTTGGTAGGAATTCCATCACTGCAGCAATTCCTCTGCTACAGACAGATTCTTCCTTGGCATTAGTTCATTCTTAAAGGCAGCAAAATCTGTCTTTCAAATGACAGCAAGGATAACCACCTGTTTAAATGCAGAAAGCTGAAGGAACTCTTAGCTAAATGCAGGAGCTCTGCCTGGGGATCCCACTACAAACAATCCCCCCTCTGCACGCAAACCCCCCTCCAGTGTTTAAACCATTACTGCCAGTGCTGGAACAGTTCCTGCTTCTCTTGACTGAACTGCAGCATTCTGTATTTCAGAACAGACACTGAACCTGACCACCCCGTGCCTGAAGATGGCACGAGACTGGTTCTAGGGTGAAATGGTACAAACCAGAGAAGAGCATTTTCTAGACTGGATTACTGAACTATGAAGCTGTCTGAGCTCTGCTTTACCTTCAGCAAAATCCTGACTGTCTTTATGTTCCTCCTGTGACTATTTAGCCTGATGTGTTATTTTTGTGTATCCTTTAATTTAGTGACAAATTCAATAGGGCACCAGTCTTGCCAGGATATTGGAGATGACTGTCACACAAATAATTGGAATTATTAACAGAAGCAGGAGACACATGGCAGCAGCACAAATATCCTGTGTCCCTCAGCTCTCCAGCACATCTCCCTCCACTGCCATTTCCCTTAGCATGGAAATGAACACACAAAAGCAAAATCAATTTCAGACAGGTCATCAATGAAAATAAAATCAACTAGCATCAAAGTCACTAGGTATTTGAATCCAGCCCTCATAGCTGACGAGTTTTCTATTCTTCTTGGGTAGCATTTCAGTGAAAATCATGGAGTACCAAATATAACTTAAATTCAGATTCTACCTCTTTTTCTTTAATCATTTCTGACTGCCCCATACAGCTCAGTCATTGAGCCTATTGAAAATGATCATGTATTCTAGAAAATACTTGGCTATAAATACCAAGAGTCTTTTCTGAGAGGAAATGAGCAGTTTACTTCAGAGTTGGAGGTATTTTTGTATTACTCTGAAAGCTGTCTTCACAACAGGGAGGGGGAGACACGTTATCTGCCTTAATATATAATTATAAATGGAAATACCATCAAGAAAACATTAACTTATACATCTAAGCCTACCAGGAGTATTACAGGAGTGAAAATATATTTAAAAAAAGGAAATAAATTAGTCTTTTGTTCACCGTGTCACATCAGATTATCTTGGGGAAAAAAAACAACAAAAAACCCCAAACAAAAGTGTTGTGAAATTGGTGCTGTTTATCAATTCAGCAAACTGAAACACCAAAGAAACCAGACAAATAGTTTAATCTCCCCCCCCAGCGTGCAAGATAATTGCAGTAAATCGTATGTTTCATTCCTTCATTATTTTGAGCAGGGAACAAATAACAAAGAATGAAATACCAAGAAAAATCAAACCAGTGGGCTGCAATTGAACGAAGAGAGAGGGAAAAATGCTGAACATAAGCAATACTAGCCAGGCATTGGCTTTCACCTGCTGATAAAACTGGATTCTGCCTGATGCTAGAAATGACCCATATTTGGTCTCCAGAGGGGACTGTCCAGCAGTGCCAGCTGAACCAAGAACCATCCCCAGAGCCCATTCCATGGCCCTGGGGTGAGGGTCACAGCACTGCCTGCAGGGCTAACTCCTGCACTGCCCATCTTCTCCCTGTGTGCCACACACCTCAGTCTGGCAGAGATCTTCACCTGTGACCAGTGGGCAGCAACAGGCTGTGGAAAATCACCTTTTGCTGCTGCTTCAGAGCAAACAAAATCAAAACCAAACACAACTGAAGACCAACCAACTGTATCTTCACTGGTCTGTTTATTCTCCATACTGTTTCTGTATCAAACATTTCCACTGCTTCTGTAAGAAAACTGAATTATGAATAGCTCTCTTGTTCATTCTGTGGCATCATGAAGCAGAAGCTTCTAGCCAAATCCTTCACTGAGCTGTGGAAGCTCCAGCTGAGGATGGAGAAGGAAAGAGGCTGCTTCTTTGTATTACACTGCCACCTTAATTAGAGTCACAGTCACAGTACTGCCACTAATTACAAGTCTATGAACTCCACCCCCCTCCCCCCATACTCAAATTAGTTTTCTTCCAAGCAGATGTGCAGAGAACTCACAATAACATTTTGTTTGGCAACAATTATTTACGAGAGAAACTACAGGTTAGTATGAATGACTTGGGAATTACAACACGTTTCATACACAAATAACACATTTTATACACAATTAACACAATCTGTATCTCCTAGACAGGGAGATAATGACAGATCTCAGCAACAATACATCGATGTGGAGACCTCCCTCCAGCATCTACCCTTATGCCATGCTGAACACAGGGTACTGTTCTCATCATGGAGCAAACAGAGCACCCTTTGCATGATGCTACCTCGAGTAGGAACAAAGCAATGCACTGGAAACTCAGGTGGAGTGGTGAGAAAGATGTTTTCAACACAATACAAACCCTGTGAGTATTGCATAGACACACAGGGCACTATCTGTAGCAATTAAAAATGAACTGGAAACCCAAACACTTGCATTAGCCCACAAAATACCAGACATGTTCTGGTCCTTGCACGGAATAATTTCTTCTTTCACAGATCATTATTACATTTCTATGCCCATCATTTTTTCAAAGGGTAGATGACACATTTATCTTCAAAGGAAGGCTCTGCAGAGCCCCCCACACCTCAGAACCAGTAACTCCTCCCAAGCTGCCCTGTCCCCAGCTCCCTCCCTGCAGGCTGCACAAGGCAGCCAGCCAAGAGCAGAGAACAGTGCTCAGTGACATCACCTTGCGTGACCGCCTGGTGGCTGGGGAATGTGCCCTTCTGCGGGGAAAACTGGAGAGAAATCATCTCTTCCTCCAATTACAAGATCTCAGAGACCTCCGTGAGCTTCCTTTGGGCAGCAGTAAAACCCAAATGCTGCAGTGGGCCTTCCCAGAATCCCAGGAGACTGGAAGGGGTATCCCCACCCCAGGGGACTCACTTGGCCCCCCATTAGATTCATTAGTGCAAAGCCATCGACTTCTGTCATTTTAGTAGAACTGTGTTTTCCCAACCCCTCCAACTACACCATCTGGACTGGTTTTCAATATAGACACACGAGGACTAGCTTTCCCACTCAGGGAAAGATCCTACTATCATCACACTGCCAGGAGAATCACAGCACTGACAAAATCTTACCCACGACTGAGAATTCATATATTTTTAGGCTGCTCACATCAAACGGAAAAGATCTGGAGTGCAGAGTTTTGACAAGTCTTAAAACAAGGAAATTTACTCAACCGTTTTCTATAGGACATAATTTAGATTAATTTTAAAAAAAAAAAATCAAGCAGTGCTGCCAAGTTAAGCCTTGGCTGTAACTTTTCCTGGAAGTGCTCTGTGGGTAGACAGCTGAATGGTTTGCTATACAACTTGTGCTGCTGGCATCTAATTATTTCCGTTTCTCTGTTCTTTGGCTGCATATGATCGTTTTGCTTGCACAAGAAATGTCAGTTCTGTAAAAGGGCATCTGTACTGAGCAGTGTTTTAATGTTCATTTCCTATCATCTGTGCACATTTAAGGGAATAGGTCCTTCACTGAAGCTTCTGCAAGTGAAACAAGACAAAAAACTGCTCACAGGCTCTGGGTTCCACACTGCAGATTCCCAGCAGCCCCATCTACCCCACGGGGATTCAAACGCAGTAAAACAAACTCTTCCAGGTTTGGCCACCACTCTGAGGGGTAATTATGTCTCCAAACAGTTTTGGAGACATACCTGAATGTGAATAAATACAGATAAAGATGGTAACAGCTTCTCTACAAAATTCATCCCTGGGGAGAAACGACTGAGTTCTCAGATAGGCAACCCTGTGGTTTGAATGCTAATTATCCAGAGCTGCTGCTAGAATATGAACAGCAAAGATAAAATCACGATAAATTAAGACAATTTCATGGTGGAACCAACCAGTCCCTGCTTTATATCACCCTAAATCAACAGGGGCTGTGGCAGCAGCATGTTTTCAGATTGAAGAACTATTACTTCAGGAGCAGTCACTGTGAACTGTTTAATACAGCAGCAGCACGGGGTGCTGAGCACCTTTCCCTACAAGACCCTTGCTGCACTTGATGAAGATGCTCAGGAAAGTGACCTTAGGCCCAAGAACAAACAATGCAGTGAGATGCTTTCCATTTTGAGCACTTCCCAGCTGCTAAAGGATTGTTCTGGTGGGCACATCAGTAAAGTGGGCAGACATCTCCTCCAGAAACTACAGGGGAATAATAGGTCTTAAAAGCTTTCTTCTCTTTCCTTTAATAAAGAACTAATTAAATTCCAGACTCTGTGGCTTCCACACAGAAACCACTCAGGAGTTGTAGGCATTTTGTTCCTTTTCTTTATAAAAAACATTTACACACTGTTCATAATCTTCCTTTGACTAATGCTTTTACATATCACCTCTTGCACTTTAATAACGTTCAGTTCATTAAGCTTCAACACATTACTACCAGCCGTGTCTATTCTCCCCAGCCTGCAACAGGAGCTGTCTCTGGTTTAATTCCTTTACCCCTGCCATTCCAGCAGCTTACTGCCATTCCAGCACGTGCCATCATCCTTAGGGCTACTCAAGTTAAAACCAAAATCATCAGGAGTGCACAATCTACATTGAAACATTAACAAAGATTTCTAATACTGTGCAGAATTATAATTTTCTTCAAACAAATGGATTAGCCAACAGATTTGGAGGCAATTAGAAACAAAAGACACTCAGCACAGCTAATAACATCATCTATGAAGTAGAACATCCAAAGCTTAATTGATATGACAGTCACAGATCCAGTTATTTCCATGTATCTGGACACTTCCCGACACATTCGTTATGTGAGAAGTGTACTATGAAGAACTTACAAGCTGCTCTTCTCTGAGTGATTTAAAAATATGTGAATGAGGTAATTCATAACTCAGAAGAAATTAATTCATCCTTTGTAGGAAAAAAAATATATATATTTAAAAAATCAAGGCTATAGTCAGGCAAAAGTAGAAAAGGCTTAAGGGTGTATTTGGTAGGTAGGGGTGTCTGAAACCAGATTTTGAGGAGCCCCAGTAATCACCACATCATAAATAAGTTTATACATAAAAATACATTAAAACAGAGTGGAACTGTTCGCCAGATTTTAGAAATAGAATTCCTAAAAAGATACCTCATGTTTCTGTCTGTCTTTCTAGCCACCACTCCTCCAGTAGCCATAATCACTCACGTGGGGCTACCCTGGAGCTAAATATTATGCATTTTGTTTAAACTAGGGAGAAAAGCAGTATCTGTAAAAACAGCAAAAACAAGACACTGAGGTATCATAAAGGGAGAATGTCAGCAGCAGGAGAGTTCTGGACTAGAAATACTCTGCAATCTCAATTTACCTGGCACACAAAAGCCTCTTCAGTCATGCTCAGTTGCCGTGCTAGGTACAGGACTTTGTGTCCAAGGACAGAACTGCTTATGGCCTGACATAAATAGCAATTCTTGAAGTTCTGGTGAGCTTTCTGACTATAAATATTCTATTTACAACATAAATCAGAGGCTGCTCATACAGCTCAACAGCTACTAGCATAAGGGTATGAAGCAAGGTGTGACTATCACTGTGTACTTGGACCACACTTCCAGCTCCACAACACAGCTCTGGCCTCTCCTATACTCCAATTGCTAATTGGGCAAACCATTTGGAGTGTGCTCAATATTCCATTTTTTTATACAACAGTACATGAGAAACATGAGAATCATAAGAAGCTAGAACTGAGCAACCCACATGAGCAGGACTATTCAGGTGAGATCAACCTACACCTGTAAAACTTGCACACCATTCCAAACAGGAACAGGGACAGACTGCCAACACAGGACAGGCAAACCAGGAACGTGAACCATGGATGTGTACATGAGATTAACACCCAACCTTCACATCTGGGGACAGAGTCTACTGCTTCATGCATATGCACTTGGGCTGCCATAAACAAGGGACAGGTAGGGTCAGAGGATCTCAGCTGTACGTACCATTTGTCTGCTAAATAGAACAGAAAAAGGTAAAAATCAATGCTTGCTAATTAAGTGCTTGAAAAAAAGTATCCTGCTGCAGTGGAGGACAAAACTGACTCCACAGAACAAGAGCTGTAGGCATGACACTGACAAACCTGAACACCTTCTACTGGCTTCAGAGCAAAGCATCACCAGAATCCAGCTCAGTGCACGGGGAAGAATGCACGAGCCACAGTTCCAAGAGGAACCCACCAGACAGTAAACTGTATTTTAACACTTCACTCATGCACTGAAACATGCAATGAGCTGCACAGTCGTAAACATCAACAGCAACCAACAGATCATTTCAACTCTGGAGTCACATGTACATGTGCAATCAAACCAGAATCAGCACTGACTCACAAATCACAAGCTATCTGAGCTTTGTTGAGAGGCATTTTCTTCTCTTGTCAGAAAAACACTAAGCCTTGTTTATTCTTGTTTTGATTGTACAGCCTCACAGGGCTGTTTTAAAGACTGTCTGCATCAAACAATAAAGTGAAAGCTTTACAACACTCATAAATAAAAATGCACTTTCATAATGTCTTTAATTTTCATCTGTTAAAGTCAAAAACCCCAGCAAGCAAAACTCCTATCCAACCAGAGAGCTCCAAAACAGCCCAAGCCAGGCACTGTGTGTAAAGAACAGCATATCTTTCTACTCCACAAGCTCATTAAAAATGCACTCAGGAGGCTTGTTTCTGAATCAGAACTAACATGCAAGGTGATTTTGTTATCAGTCAGCTACTCCTGGGACATCCTAATCCTTTACTTCACCAGAACAGAGATAATGAGCTACAATTAAAGCAATAAATTAAAAATAAAAATAAGGTAATCTGCAGTTTTTGTCAGAATAATTCTCGAGCAAAACCATCCTCTGTGAAGGCTGCTGAACAGAATAAATATTCAAACAAGATGCCTGGCCTTCTGATTGCTGCACTAGCAGGGAAATGCGTACAATGCTTTGCATCACTGAAGTCCCACCTGAGTTTTACTTTGAATCACCTCCTGTATTTCCCTTACTCTTCCTAGAATTGCTGCAATCTGGTAAAAACAAACTTGCAAAGTTTGGTAACAGATGGTACAAGAAATGTGGTATTTCATATATGCACGAAAGCATGAATTTAGTCAATGCTGTCATTTAGTCAAACAACAAAGACCCTGTGAGAACATGACTCACTATGAAAAAACAAACCCAAAACAACACAGTTGAAAGTATAAATTTGTATTTATAGGCTTTTTTGAAACTGAATAAATAGTCAGATATGATCATCCAATGCCATATAGAAAATCCTGGATTTAAAATAGAGAGTCCACATGGACTGGAGCACTGGGCGACCACCAGCAGCAAGGAATGCAGCAAGAGCTGTCAGGTTCTGCAGCAGGGCAGAGGAACACGGGCACCAATGTGAGCTGGAAAGCCTTGAAGGACAATTTCCCCCTTCATTCTCATTTTATTTATTAGCTTTAAAAGTCTGCTGTTTTTAGAATGCATCTCTGCTAAAAGTCTAACAAAGCACTGAAGTTTAAATAGCAGAACTTCTAAGTAACCTGCTGCCAAAGATTTATATGGTGTTCTCCTTTGCTCTTTCTGCAGCACCATAAACTTCATGCTAAACAAAGAAAGCAGGGAGAAAAAGCAGTTTGAAGTTGGAACAGTGATCCTGCTGTCTCTCCAAGACATCAAAGCACATGATGCAGCTGCTCATAATGGGCAAGCACTCAAGGGAACATGGGAGCTTATGCCTCAATTTGATTAATTGGAAATGACATGACGATTTATAACACAATTTTCTCATTCTAAAGCAGAAGTCTAGAACGAATTAGACAAGGCTCATATAGGACCTGCTCAGCTTTTAATCAGAAATTACTGCATTGTCATCTTTCCCCACTTCTGCTTTTTCCAGCCACAAGGGGAAGACTTACACAAGAAAAAAGGAAAGATGACCTGTTATGATAGAAAATGGAAAGACCATGTCACAGCTTCAGAGGTTAAAATTAACACTCAAAGGATGAAAACATACTGTAAACAATGATAAGGAAGTTGCTATCAAAGCCTTCCATTAAAATGCACACATTTCTGCTGCAATACCACGTGCCCAGGCATCATGAGACTCTTGGGGCTGTCTCCTCCACANACCAATGTGAGCTGGAAAGCCTTGAAGGACAATTTCCCCCTTCATTCTCATTTTATTTATTAGCTTTAAAAGTCTGCTGTTTTTAGAATGCATCTCTGCTAAAAGTCTAACAAAGCACTGAAGTTTAAATAGCAGAACTTCTAAGTAACCTGCTGCCAAAGATTTATATGGTGTTCTCCTTTGCTCTTTCTGCAGCACCATAAACTTCATGCTAAACAAAGAAAGCAGGGAGAAAAAGCAGTTTGAAGTTGGAACAGTGATCCTGCTGTCTCTCCAAGACATCAAAGCACATGATGCAGCTGCTCATAATGGGCAAGCACTCAAGGGAACATGGGAGCTTATGCCTCAATTTGATTAATTGGAAATGACATGACGATTTATAACACAATTTTCTCATTCTAAAGCAGAAGTCTAGAACGAATTAGACAAGGCTCATATAGGACCTGCTCAGCTTTTAATCAGAAATTACTGCATTGTCATCTTTCCCCACTTCTGCTTTTTCCAGCCACAAGGGGAAGACTTACACAAGAAAAAAGGAAAGATGACCTGTTATGATAGAAAATGGAAAGACCATGTCACAGCTTCAGAGGTTAAAATTAACACTCAAAGGATGAAAACATACTGTAAACAATGATAAGGAAGTTGCTATCAAAGCCTTCCATTAAAATGCACACATTTCTGCTGCAATACCACGTGCCCAGGCATCATGAGACTCTTGGGGCTGTCTCCTCCACAGCTACATGGTCTCGTGAGCAGGTATTTCATCCCTCAGGGTGCTCCAAAGGACCACTCTGCCAGGTTGCACGTTTAAGAAAATATTCACATCCCCCAACACAGCAGCTCAAGGGTCCCTGGGCTTCCAGGTGTCCTCAGAGTATTCAGAGTACTTAGGTTAAGTAACCATCTGTCTGACTCCACAGCTAGAAACTCTGCCCTGACTCTGCAGTAGAAAAAGCCACTAGCTGATGGAGGCAGAGTAATTAGCTTCATCATAAACACTTACTGCAGCTTCTCTACCATTTGTGTATGTTGTGATCTTGCCAGAAGAAACACCTGTAGCACAGCAGTGATGCTAAACCCAGGGCCAGAGAATGAGAATTGCCTGTCACTTAGACTCCCTGAACTGCCTTGACACTAAATTAAAACACAAGAATCGAGTCTAAATTAGTAATCACCCTAAAAAAGGCACAAAGAAGTAAATCCAAAACACAGCACAGCACAAAGGTGCCACTACTGTACACATGGAGCACATGTGGCACAGGAGAATTATGCGTAACTCCTAGAACTCATTGTACTTCTTGGCCATTCTTATTTTATTCACACTTTTTCAACCTCTGTAACACACTGGGGTTGGATTGTTTGGGGACTTTTCTTAAGTGCTATCCATCTCATCAGCAGGACTCAGCTCAACACCACAGCAGTTTGCTTCCAACAAGGACAGACTTCACTGTTGTTTTTCTAAGCGTGCAAAAAAAAAGTGGGGAAGGCCATATGCAGAGCCTGCTTCCAGAATTCTTTCTCTTGCAAATTTATAAGCATAGTATTTTCCATCTGTTTTCAAAGAATGACAGATAATAAATTATTATTCCACCTTCTGTTCTGGAAAACAGACCTTGTAGTCATCCTGGGCCCTCCCCCCTCGCATCCCTCCCCACCTCCGTCATCAGTCCTGATTGATTCTCCCAACAGATCAAATCCAACAGACCCAGATACGCTTCAGGAAACGTCTCCTCCTTAGGCTGATTTACAATTAGATTGGTGCTCTGTGCAAAGAACAGCAGGCACCCAGTCCCAGCAGCCTCAGAGGACGGGCAGAGACTATTCCCAGGCACTTGCAGCCACAGCTACACGATGAAGTTATTAACAATCATTTATTTATACAGCCATATCCAGAACAGTGCTAGCAAAACTTCCAACTGCTAAACAATCCACAGCAAATGAGACACAGAAATTGTTTACAAAAGGAAAAGAAGATCAGTGGAAAAAAAAATCTCTAGGAAATATGCTGATTATAACCCAGATGGGTTATCTATTTTCAGGAATTCTGTAAATTCTCTATTTGGTAACATATGTCTGAACGAGATTCAAACATTTACCATTTTATCTTTTCATACCTTTATATATATACTGTCTGAAAACACTATGCAGGTTGTGGGATTTTTGCAGCTTTTGCCTACTTGCCATTTCAATTCATAGGAAAAATCCTTGCATCATTAAAACAAAATTACAGTAAAAATGAAAACGGAACCACTTGGGCAAGTGTAAGATTCAAAGACATGAAACACTGGCAACTGCCTTTGCACTAAGGGTTACATTTTAAAAGCACATCAACACATGGAAAAATTAACAGCATCAAGAGGAAAATTATATTTTATAATATTATAATATTTATAATTATTTATAATAAATAATATTTTTTCAAAAAGCCCTGCCAGTTTCATGGAAGGAGTCACAGTGTCCTGTTTTAGGTATCAGGAGACAGACCAACAATCAAATCTACAGTTTAAGAGAAAAGAAAAACAAAACCAAACCCTAAACCAGACAAAGAATATCAGCACATAAATCAAACTGTTGCATGGCACTTAAAACACAACTGCCAGGAGGCAGGCTGCCAGCTGAACAAGTGTCCTGCAGGGTCCTGGTGTGCATCACTGGCCTGGTGTGGCCACTGCCTGTGCACACACCTTGCTGGGGTTTGGACAGCCCTGTCCTCTGGCTTCCAAACCTGCTCTTCCAAACCTCCTCCTCCCTTGGAGCTGGCTGCCACTGCACTAGGAGCTGACATCCTGAAAACTGCTTCCAGAGGGGAAATCTTTTCAGCACTTCCACACTGAAACCATCTGCCTGCTAACCAAAGCTGGTACTTGTATGACCATCAGCTGCAAGGAGGACTCCTTCCTTCTCCTGGATGCTGAGCTGGTCTGAGTTATGGAAAACCCATCAAACACTGCCTGCACCATCAGATCAGTTTCTAGTCTTTAACGTCAGCAGAGGATGTTTCACCAAAGAGGATTAAAAAAAAAAAACCCTAGGCAGCTATTTCTCCTGATAGATCTTCCCAAGTATTTTAAAAACAGGTGAATCACTTTCCCACCCACACAAAATATCAGCTCATTTCTCCAGGAGAGCAGGGGAACAAGGGATTGTATGTATACACAAGAGAAGTATTACTGATCTTCACCTGCTTATTTATACTTCCTACTCCAAAAGTAAAAATCTTCCACAATTCACAAACACATTTGGTGGGTTTTTTTCCCAGAGAAAGCAACTTTATCAACAGAATAATAAATTAGTGCCACCTAGTGGAGTTCAAAATGTTAACCTGGACTAGAGTTTCCAGTCTTACCTGTCTTTTACTGCACTGTCTTTAATTTATGACCTCTATAAACATCTAACTGAAGTGGAAGCAGAAAAAGCTCTATAGCTCTTCCCTGCAGCACACATGGCTGATCAAATACATCAGTATAACATGCACTTGTCTTCTTCAACTCCTAGAATCTGCAGAAGCAACAAATGAAGGCCAATAAGTCTTCAGCATCAGCAGAAACTCACCTTTAGAGCTCTTGAGTATGCAGCAAATAGCTCTGCAGTTACATTAAATATGGGCAAAAAAATAACAGAAATGTTCAGTATAATGTAAAAGAAAAAAAGTTACATGGATTTATGACTATTTTTTCGAGCAGTTTTGAAAATAAGACTGCATAGGGAGTTTTAACATAATGGTATCACCTCACCTTCAAGCAAAAATTACTATTACAGTGCTATCATATATTTATATGATAGCATATATTCTCTGTTTCAGCTCCTCTGTAAGGGCACCAAGATCATTTGTCTGCAAGATGAAAGTAAAAACTATTATCATTAATCCACCCATATGAGAATTAATTCAAGAAACACTTACTTGAGCTTCCCTGCTTCTGTTAAGATTTAGGATGCTGCTTTATGCCCAGTAGAAGGAGAAAGCTGTTTAACTTAACACTGCACATTATCTTTGTTAACACGTTCAGAATTGGTTTGAAACATGCACAAAGAAATAGCACTGAAATATCCACGTTGGAAATGCATGAGGGACACAAGGTGAGCAGCCTCACCTACTATTCTTCACACAAGACATGGAAGAAAACCCCAAACCATTCTGATCTTCTGCCTTACTTAACAATGACTCTGAAATACATCTGGAATACATCTTGAATGCATCCTGAATGCATCTTGAATGCATCCAAGGCAAGCTGCACAAGAGCATTCTATGCCATGTCCACACTGAGGAAAAAACACATCAGCTGATGTAGTATTCCAGTGTCTAATCAAAGCCCTCCCCATTTCACTGGACTGGTTTCCACTTGCATCATGATAGAGAGACAGGAGCCTGCTGGTGGACACGCTGCTCACAGCACCCTGTGTGGTACCCACGCCAGCTCTCACCTGTGCCCATGGAACAGTCACCATGGCATCTGGCTGGCAACCAAATCAAAGTGCTTTTCTGTCTCAGGACCAGCAAACTGAAATGTACAAACAGGCCAAACAAAATTGGAGCACAAGCCACAATTTAAACCCCAAAAAACCGTAATTTCTGGTAATGAAATTCCAGGCTTTTAGATAGGCACAAAATATGATTATCCCACATTCCATTGTTAAAAGACCATCTGTGTTTTACGGTATTATAAGCAGAAGTACATCTCAAGCCATAATGCAGTGTTAAAACACCATCATTTAACAAAACTGGAGTTATGGGTGAATTATTTGGCACTAGAATTGATCAGCAAGAAAAAACCTGTTTATAGTGAAATACCAATATAGTTGTAATTTCCTTGAGAAGAGCCTGTGTAACCAACAACCCATTTCTTTTTGTTGCTGTTAGCTGTGCATTCTGTGCTCGTGTTCTCTCACTCTGCAAAGGTGCAGAAGGTGACACACAGAGCAGAAGTAAATACTCCCAACAGCAAGTGCAATGCAGAGCTACACGTGACAGACACGCTGAAGATACTGAAAGACACCAGAACACTCCAGCATCACAGGAGGAGTTTCACTCTTGTCAAGGCTTCCACATATCAGAAGAGTGAATTATACACCCTGTATATAACAAAGATTGCTTTTTCTTTATGATAAGTAGTCCTGTGGGCTAACATTTTAGCAAAACATACATAATTTTTACAATTATGGCCAACGTTCAGATGCTCCAATACACTCCTGGTTTTCACAGTGCTTACATTTACAGTGCTATCACTTAGCTCAAATGGGGAAATATTTTTAAATTTACATCAAATATGCAAATGCAGACACTTTAAAATGCTGCCGGATCTGATGCAATGTCAGGCAGAGATATTTTTAGTTCTAATCTATTTAAAGTGCTAAATTCCAAGGGAATCAGCAGCACTGCTTTCACTCACCACTTCAACTAAATTCTTCTGGTCCCATTACTCACAGCAATCTTCAAGAAAAAGGAGATAAGATAAAACCATTCACCCAATAAAAAAATACCATTATCTTTTATCTTTTAATACGTGCAGGTACTCCTGTATGTCCCTATAAATAATAAATCACAACCACACTTGCACACAAAAGGCTGCAGAAATACATCAATAATGCAGTGCCTTAACACACCAAAGCAGTTACTGGGGGATTTGCTATTTTTATCTCAAGTCTTATTTGCATGTACCAATTTAGAAATACACAAAAGCTTCTGAACATGGCACTAATCATTCTCCAGACCTGACACAGTGACTGCAGCTAGCTACAAGCCACAGGGGACAGTCTGAAGTTAAGATGGATGTGCATGGACAACTGCAACAAAACCAGACAAGGACAGCACTCAAATCCAGATCCAACCTGATCAAACAGGTATTCTCCTCATACACACGGAGTCTTGCAATGCAGCTAAGCTTTGAAATCAGAATACATGACAACTTTCATCTATAGATAATTGGTATATTCAGTCTCTTCTTCAGGGATTGACATCTTCAAAAGGTAGTTACTAAAACACAGACAGGTTACCAGAAACCAAGTGTGCATACTGAAAAGAGAGGGGCTGCTCTCAGTGCCATTAGCAGAACAGTGCAGGGTTTGGGGTGTGCTCAGCTATCACAAGTTGGTTTTTTAGCACTAAAATGATGCAAGCACAAGAACAACAAGCTTGTGTCTAACAAGTTTCTTTCTGCTGTTGCACAAATCAGTGTTACTGATAAAAAGTGAACTATTTCAGTTGTTTGCCCCGTGACCTACACAGAGTACAGGATGAATCCAAGTACTTGAGATTTTGTTTCAAACAGCTTTTGCTCCAAGAACAAAGGGCATCTTTTTAACCTGAATATGCAATGTATATTTAGCAAAACAACAGAAACAGAACAGCTTCCAAAAAGGTATATTAAAAAAAAAAAAAAAGTTAAGTGAAACACTGAATACCCTGCAAGTGATCTTCTGGCAGAGAGTGAGTAAAGCCCAACTCAGACAGGTCAGAGTTTAATGCATTACTTACTGAGCTTCAGATTTGCTGGTGATCAGTGAAGAGGAAGATTTCTGTTCCTAGAACAGAACCTGAGTGTAACACTATGAAATGTTGACAGACTCAGCGTTTTAAATACCAACAGTACTACCATTTAGAAGAGCTGAGAGCATCTGGCAAGGAAAAGATCACTGTGAACATACATTTCCTATACTTTTTCATAACCACGCACAGCAAATCGTTATTGGAAACAGCAGGCCAAACAGTGAGAGCTGTAAGGCAGGTCCTTCATTTAAGTGGAAATAAAATGCTTCCTCACAAGGCTACTTTCTTCCTCTTTCCATTAAATCCCTGGTTTTTTCCAGCAGGTGTAAGAAAGATCACAACTCATTTCAACTGCCTTGCAAAGCAGGGTCTGCAGGCTGACATCAGTCATCACCCTGGCAGCACAGCATCTTAGAACAGGGGACACGAGTTCCCCTCCTGGCTACTGCCTGTGGCTGTCACTGCTCTGGGTACCAAACAGCTTTCCACACCTGCAGGATTCACCTCCAACCACTGATCCTACTCCAGAGCAAACTGAACCAGAGCATGACCATAAAACCCGCTCTCCTCTGCTAGGAATAAAAGCATCCTACCCATGGAAATAAGCATTTTCTAATTCCTAGACAAATTATTTTTTATTCTGTTGAACAGAACATTTCACAGTCTACCCTCAATCTAGAGCTAACACTCATGCTAGCTTGAAGCAGAAAATTACAGTCTTCTCCCAGATACAAACACAAGTGTACATTGCAGCGCTTCGTTCTTGGCATTATTTCTGTCTGCAAATCACAAACCACTCCAAATTTGCTTGTACAAGTGAAGTATTTTAAGAAACAGTCATTTTACAGAGAAATGGAGAAAAATTACAGAGCTGACTGGCCAAAGCCCATCCACAAAAAAACCCCAAACCAAGAGAGAAGAGTGGCAAAGCTCGGAAGTGAATCCACATTCCATCTCCACTCCATAAGCCATTCCTCTCTTACAGCCTGAGTTCTCTTAAGGAAAACTCAGCTTTAAATCCAAGGTTGAAAAAAAAAATCTGCAGCCAATCAGCTTTTAAGCTGTAGATCCAAAATCCCTACACTAATAAACAAGCCATCGCTGCAGAACTGAGAGATAAACAATGTTCTCTCTCTTGTAGACTCGAGCAGCTATGGACAGACAAAAGCTAGAGAAAATTCCAGCAGCTGGAGGGAGTTAGGGAAGCTTGACAGATGTGAAACCAGGAACGTGTCTCCCTGCAGCTAACCCCAGGAGAAGGGATAGAGCAATGGCCAGAATCCCAGCGATGAACAGGCAGAGAAGATGAACTGGGTTCACTCCACAGCATGCTGGGGTTCTGAGATGGCTGCTCTACAATCTCTCAGTTCTTGCAGACTATGTGTCCATAATAAATACATACACACTTTTTTTTTTTACTAGTATTCCAATATACCCATTTTGTTTTCTACCCAATACAAACCCCTGTTATCATAACAAATGGCAAATGCCTCCAAGTTACCTCCCACAGATCATGAAGAGATTAAACACTGGAAGACCTTCGGGGACTGACAGTAATTCTGTGTGTTCACAACCCCTAGAAACCTCTGATGGATTCTCCTTGGAAAACACTACAACTTAAATATGGTTACAGAATCTTGGTTGGTTGAATTTTGCAGGCTTCTAATAATTTATTGAATTACTTGTCCAAGCAGCTGTTGACTGCTGCTGTACAGTGACACACCACTGCCTGATCACTGCTGCTCTCAGGGTGAAAATATTCAAAAACACTAAATTAAATTATTGAAAAAATGTGATTAACCAAGAGTGAGTGTGCATTTCACATCCTGGATCCTGAACTGCACTAAATGAATGGTTTAAGTAAATTGTCAAGTGTTATTTTTACCCACAGCTAAAGTTTTTGAAGGGTTATTTGTAAGGTTTCCAAAGTACACACAGGAGTGCACTATATAAGTGCATTGTTTTATTAGAGCAATGTCACAGCTCACACAACAATTTAGCAGCTAAATCATTAAAACACACTGTAGCTGGAAACAGAACAACAAAATTAGTCATATATATTATTTGCTACTACACTTAACCTCTAAACACTGTAAGTGCAACGTGCTTTACACGAAGATATGAATAAAGTAAATGTGTTAAGTAATGTCAAGCATACTGCATAGATGCTTTGGGTTTTTCTCCCTTCTGACTGTAGCTGTAGTAACCACAATGACACAGAGGCAAAGCTGTGAAACGTTAGGAAAATCTTTCCATTTCACTTTCTGCACTTGCACACCTACAGACAGACCCAACTACTCTCTCTGCAATAAAAAACCTGCTACAGCTTCTCAGAATGCCCCTCCTGACCCTGCAGTAACAGCAATACACAAAAACTCCTCTGCTCACAACAAAAACCTCCACTCTCTGTTCTGAGAAGGTACCATTTTGTACTACAGATGGCAACAACAAAGCACCAAAAGCTGTAATTTCTGAAATACTTTTTCAAGTTATAATCAGCCTTATCCCACACAGAACAACACTCCAGATTTTTCTGTTCTCTCCGTTCATAGGATTGCTACTTCCAGAACTCCTCCTGCTTTACATTACTCCACTTGGAACCTTGTGGCTTTCACACCAAAAGGAAATTATCCATTTTTTTTTCTAGTATAACAAAATGAAGTTATTTCAGTGCAAGAAAATAGTTGATAATGCAAGAATAAGCAAATGAAAAAAGATACCAAGGACTTCAGTGAGCAGCAGAGCTCAATAATACCGATTAAACACAAACAGACAAGAACACCTTTGCATCTGGGCAGCACAGTGATTCTATCTGCTGTCCGAGCTGCAGTTCCTCCTTCAACAGATGTCTTTATTTCTCCCACTGCCTTCACCAGAAACAATTTCACTACAAGAACAGAATTGTCTCACCTGTACTTACATCAGAAGCTGTTCCTAACAGTGCTCACAACCACCATCAGAGTCCATCTGCAGGCCAGTATCTTACCCCTTGTGCCACAGCATCTTGCAAAGCAAAATCCCCACTATTCTGTGCTATATTTACATATTCATGCACACATGTAGCTTTTATCTGTACATCTTCTCATTTAGGATACAGCAAAACACCTAGAGAGCTACCACTCACCAAAACATCTCTACCATTCCTACAGTTCGTATTTCAAAATCCCAGAGTAAAAAGTGTTTTTGAGACTGGCAACCCTTCCTTGCTTGTACAAACATGTGTAGCATAGAAGAGAAAAGCTCACCTTGCCTGGGTCCACAGCCAGAAGAGAGTATGGACACAGGTAGGACACCTCACCCCACACTGCTCCACAGCAACAGCAGAAATATCAACACATCACCAGAGGACTGATGTAGGTCTAGGAAATCCTGTTATTCCACACTTGACTCAATCTGAGTATCTCCCCAAGCTTTACATCTTCCACCTCTCTCCAAGGTATCAGGGCCCAGAGTTTTGGCCCCAGCATTCACAGAAGGCAAACACTAAACATTTCACCAATATTTGATCTTCAATCCTAGTTGCCTCCCAACCCACGGGGCATTGTACGTGTGATGGAGAGCATCTCGCATCCTGGAGATGACATCAGGCCACGGTGAGTCCCTCCCCTCTGAACCCTACCCCCAGTCTTCACTCTTTACAAGCCAGGGCTGCTCCACATGAAACACAGTGACCAAATGGGACTGTTCTTCCACAAACACTGTGCTAATTCTCCTGCATTCAGCCTTTCCACTTGAATGGAATAAAAACCCTATTGAGAACAACAATTCCAATTCCCCCCCCCCTTCTTTTTTTTTCTCAGGCACACTAAGGGACTCCTCAGTGCCTGCACAATGCAAATCAGGAGAACTTCCTTTGAAAGAGTGATTAATATGCAAAGACAGCCTGCTTTTCAGTGGGATGTGAAGAACCACCAACAAGCATTTCCAAATTCTGAGGTTTCTTCAATTATTTCCAGTGTTTATTTTAAACATAAGATTATGCAATAATACCACACATTAAGAGCAATTTGCCAATATTGTGCAAACACCACCAAACTGGCTGTTCATCTTTTGTATCATATTTCAGTGCAGCTTTGAGATATTAAGTCACTGAAAAATATATGATTTAAACTTCTGAATCTTTATTGTATATCATTCTTCATCTTGAAAAGACTGCATTTTAAATCCACTGTAAATAACTGAAGCTTTTTAAACTTTAGAAATGCTTGGGTGGACGTGCTAAAACAATAAATCTCACAATATTACAAACCAATTTCAGTGACAATTAACTTCTATATTAATATATTGCAGTTCCAGTAACATCTAAAAGTATTTTTTTAAATATAGTTGCTTTTAGGTCGATACAATACATGAAAATTCAGATTGGGCTGATTTTCTAGTGTATAAAATTTTCACCACAGCTTTTCATTATTTATCACCCAATCAACCACATTTTCTATGTACAACTCATCCAGGACTCTCCTATGGAAAAGGCCTTTCATTTTAAGTGCCAATGTAACACACTCTGCCCAAAATGAGCTCAAAATGTAGTCTGACTATATGAACTGACTCATTTCTTATTCTAAACCTTTATTTCACACATTTCCCAACCTCTTCACACAGGTTTAAACTCTCCCTTTCACACCTCTGCAAAGACATTTCAAGTCAACCAACACTGTAAATTACTAAACATAAGCCAGTAACCAATACTAAATATTATTGTTTAACTTTAAAGGTTGATACATTTCACTGATGGAAACAAAAATATTTAGAACTAAATTGACTATTTAACAAACAACTATTCTAACTATTTAAAATAGCAGTTGCTGCACTAAAATCACAGAATCATGGAGGCTGAAGGGATCTCTGAAGATCCAAGAGGGAAAGGCAGCTATAGCAGGTTACCCAGGAGCCTGTCCAGATGGGTTCTGAATGCCTCCATGGATGGAGACTCTGGGCAACCTGTGCCAGAATTAATCTACCAACCTATAATAAAAACAAATAGAAGAGGTGTTCTGTTTCCTTATCTCTGGACAGGATTTCCTGTACTCCCACTTGTGCTGCCACTGGGCATCACTGGGGAAAGCCTGCATTCCTTCTTCACTCCCAGCAGCTATTTACCCACATTAAGATCCCCTCAAGCCTCCTTGTTCTAAGATCTAGGATGCAAACAGCTGAAGGATCAAGTCTGGCACACATCATATCACTGTCTCTAGTCTAAACTTCAAATTCTTGCATCATTTACAGGCATGGGGCTTCCTCCTGTCATCACACACTGCAGCAGAAACAGTCACAGGTCAGTTCCTGCCATTCCCTGGGTGACCTGGATTTAAACCCAACTGATGCCCAGTTTACTACTGTCTTCTGTGGATGGTCAGAGCCCTACAGACTATTTAGTACCACAGTTATCTAGACAAGGCAGAATCACAGAACCTGCACTGTAGAAAAAGTGAACAATTATAACCCTGACCTGAAAATATCTCTCTTGGATTTTTAAATCTGATATCTAATCTGGAACATAGAGCAGAAAGTTGAGATCTATTTATCTTCACACACAAACATCTTGTTTTCCTCTAATGCAATATGGCTCCCTTGCTTCTGCTGCAAATACACAGGTCTAAATGATTACTAGATACCTATACTAATTATTTTTTAAGTGTGATGGCTTAAGAATTTGAATAACACATCCAGCTATGGAGTACAGTACCATGTGGACACACAGCACAGCTGCTGCTTCCTTGGAGAAGGGCTCTGGTATCTTAAAATAATTTGCACTTGCTTGGCAGGATAAACCTTCCATTGTTAGCCAAAATTCAGCTCTTCCATCGGCAGCTGCCCAAAGATCTGAAGTTATCAGGACTAAGCTACTCATGTTCTATGTCTGTCCAAACAAGAGGTCTGCTGAAGTACCCATAATGCATGTACTGCTTGGGATAAAACCAACCTCAGATGACAGAGCCCAAAAACCACTGTAAGGGAAGCCTGGTCCTTCTCAAACCCATCACCCTCTGCCTGGAACACCTCAGCAGGCTTTGGCACGAGCTCTTCTTTCACTTCTCAGGTCTAGAAGCTACAGGTATGATCCACTGCACGGATGGCAGTTACCTGCCTTCCCATCATCTCGGCCAGATGCACTGCAGGCTATGGGAAAACTCTAGGAATATTTTAACGTGGTTTGCCCAAATTTTCACCTCTTCTGTTTTCATTAAGCACATATATTGTAAATTAACCATCAGAGGAAAAAAAACCCCTCATTCTGGTCCTTGGTAGTCACTGCCTCAGACAGTTCCAAAGGAACTGTATCAGAAGGCCTGAAAAGCTGCCATTTGGCTCTCAGGGAAACTTCAAAAGGCAACGTTCCTAATGAGCAGCTGCAGCGGGGAAGCTGCATTTCAACACCATGAACTGAAAGGGCATAATGGCACCTCTGCCAAACCCACCTCATTTACATCCCTTTGCATCAGCGAGGCCTTTAAACGAGGGGAATGTGTTTTCCTAAACAAAAGAAGCCAGAGCCAGAGCATAAATCTGACCTTCAGATTTGATTCTGTGTTTTTTCTGTCTTGGGATCTATTAGCCTGGTGGCTCTTTTCTTCCCTCCGGGATTTGGGAGTGCTGTGATGTGCACATGCCCAGGGGACACCCCTCTGGAGAGTGGGGATGCCTGGGAGCTGGAGTTCTCCAGACACACCCTCAGCCAGCCCTGCCCTCTGGTGCACAAACCTGCTCTAGGGGCACAAACCCAACCTTGTTTCCCAATTGGCTTCAAACTTATTATTTACAGTACTTATCTCACATTTCAGCTCTTTGTGGGTTAGGAAAACAAAGAGACCATCCTTTTGCTCCACCTGAAAATACTGCAAGGGCCCCTACTTGAATTTTTCTGATAATTTGCTGCATAAAAGCCATGACTCTCATGACATTTCCAAAGAAGGCAGCTTCTCCCAGTCTGCTGACACGGGCACTTGGGAAGATCACAGCATCTGCCTTACTATTTGTGAGTCTGAGTACAATACAATTGTTATTGGCAGATCAAATAACACTGAAATACACTGCCCTGCAAAGCAAATGCTTCAAAAGCCACCCAACGACACCAACAGCAAAAAGACAAACAGAAAGATGCAGTCTCTGTATCAACAGTATCACCAGGTGTGTTAAATAATGAGAAAAAAATGCAGGATGGCCTTTTAAATAATAAAATAAAATGTGCTTTTGTCTCTTCCCGAAGCTATTTTTCTGCTCCTTGCAGACTGATGGCAGCAGATGCAGCATCCCCTCCTCCTCCCCCATCAATTGGTTCTGCTTTCCTTTCAGCCAGTCAAGGCAAACCCATGGCAATACCCTCCTGCCCCCCCAAAAAAAAACCCCAGAATAAACCAACCAAGCAACCCACCCTGGAAAAAAACCATGCCAGTCTCTATCAACAAGAAACCAACCACTTATACCCAATAGCAGAACCATCTATCATTAAAATATGCTTCTGGAGATGAGCCAAGAAAAGTAAAGGCACTTTCAGTCTGGAGAGCAGCCACAAACTTTTACACATAAAATCTGGATATTCATTAAAGTAGCATTATAGTAAATACCCTTAAAAAAAAGCCCAAAACCAAAACACCCTCCCCCCTCCCAAATCCAACAGTCAAGATTTTTCAAATCTGTATGTCAAGAGAATAACATTTCTACAAAATGCTCTTCATTATTAAACAAACCACAGTCATCGGGATGTCAATGAAAGATGAGCCATCTGCTGTGTCTATAAATCAGCTTCTACATTAAAAGACAATGTCTTCATTTAATAGTGGATTAAATAAATCACCGCTATCAGAGGCCACAGGAACATACACAAAACATGGAATTACTCTGAAAGGTGTAAAGACACGTTTGCCTTCTGAACCTTCCACTTCACTGTCACTCAGACAACAGCCTCTTTGGGGGTTCTTCACTAATCAGCATCTACCTCTAGCATCTCCCCTTGCTGTAAAGCTGTACTTTGGGTTCATTAGCAGCATTGTAGCTGCTCCCCCATTTCACTGACATCCCCCTCCTAGCTGCCAAAGCTTTCTCCCCCCATCACAGCCTGTGTGGCCAGAGAAAGGTACAGGCTTCAGCAGACCAGATCATCCTTCAGCAAGAAAGATAAAGATGGAAAGAACAACTGGTGTGCCAGGTCCTGCTTTTACTATAACCAGTGCTACCCCTTTGTTCCAGCTTTTTAATATTTTATTTGGTTTTTCTATTCTCCATTTTCTGCTGATTTAACAGCACAGTTCCAGCTGTGCAGCTCCCTAGGCACTCTACACATTCATAATTATTATTATTGGATAAACATGTATTTGAGTGGGGCAACATGATATGCAGATCATTTTTCTTTGCTTACTCCCATCTATTTTGTCTGGGGAATAAAAAAAAAAAAAAAGCAGCTTTATTCTCCCCTCCCACAGCCGAGAAAACCCTTGTGAATGTGTCAGAGAGGCGACAGCTCGGGAATCACTGATAGTAGTCTGGCATCTGATAATGGTTGAGATAAGAACGTATGCAGAGATGGTGCTCAGAGGGCGTGGCTGAGCCAGATGCAGAGCTGGCTACAGGGAGGGGCTGTGCTGGAAACGCAAAGACAACCCCCCCCATTTGTTACCTCCATCCTCTAATCATCAGTCTTTTTAAACAGATATCTATAATAAGGAGAGGCTCTACAGCAGCGCCGGTGCCCCCGGAGCGCCGTGTGCGGTTCGGAGCGGGGGCTGCGCCGATGTTAAACAGGTGTCTGGATCCGCACAGACGGCAGCGCTGGTGCCGCTGGTCGGCCATGGCGGGCGCTGGAAGCCGGGCAGACACACACCGCTCCCCAGGGGCTGCTCAAGGAGACACGGGCTGGCTGCGGGAACAAGGAGCCAAGTCGTGGCGGCGGCCGAGGGCAGGGGGTGCGAAGCCGGGCTGCAGGGCAGCGGGCAGGCGAAGGAGCAGCGCACGGGGATCGGCACAGGGGCCGCTCCCAGCCCGCAGCAGCCGGGATGGGGCTGCGAGAAGTCAGGGCAGGGGCGGTTTGAGGCAAAGCCGGCAGGGACGACCAGCTTCAGGCCACGATGCTTGCGAGGAAGGGCGGAGGGAAGCGGCTGATGAGCTGTGGGAGGGGAAGCACTGGCACGGCCAAGAGTGGGCGCAGAAGGCTCTAGGGAGCGGTTCCCAGCGGGGAAGGGGCGCGGGGCTCGCCGGGGGGCGGCAGCGGGACCGCGGTGTCGCCGACGGGGGGGAGGCGGGGGGGAGGCGGTGCCAGCGCAGGTGTGGCTGGAACCGCACCCATCATCCAACCTGCCGCCTCCCGCGGGACCCGGCCCGGCAGCAGCGGGTCCGTTATGGGAACCATCAACCCTCCGAGCTAACGGCTGCCCCTAGCAGGGACGAGCCCCACGCAACCTCCCCTGCAAACGCAACCGCGCTCGCTGCCCCGCTTGCCAAGAGGAGGGCGGGGGGGTGTCGGGCGGACACCGCGGCGTAGCGAGCGCAAGAGCATCTTCCCATATTCACAATGAAGTTGACGTGACAACGACAATCCGCCGCCGCCTCTCACGGCGACACCATTAAACACGGCGCACGTAGCATCTCCCTCGCTCCCCATCCCCGTTATCCGGCGTTCTCCCGCACAGCCGAGCCCCCGGCCCGCGGGGGGAGGTGGGTTCCCGCTGGGGGGGCAGCGCTACTCGCGGCACCAGGGCGCTCGCAGGCGGTCGCTCACACCCTTCTCACGTACACCGCCCCCCCTCCGCTTTCTCCTGTCAAATTCGCACAGCCCGAGCCATCTTTCCCCTCTGGCTCCAGCGAACAATGTGCGCGGAACGGCCGCCCCGTCACGCACACAGCCGGGCGCGGCTGGAGGGGGGGGACACACGGACCCCAGCGAGGGCTGTCGCCCGCTCCAGCGCAGCGGGGTCCGCCCGACCCCATTGTTCGCCTTAGCGGCTCCCGGCACCACCCCGCCCCGGTCCGCACCCCACCGCCCCGGCCGTACCTGCAGCTCCAAGCAACACCAAGGTCCAGGGCAGCACGGTAGCCAGCAGCATCGCAGCCAGCGGGGGGAAAGCCGCTCCTCCAACAGCCTTTTTCCTGCAGGTCGGAACAAACGCAGCCCGCTTCGCTTAGATCTGATTGCTTTTTCCTTTTTTTTTTTTCTTTCTTTTCCTTTTTTTTTTTTTTTTTTTTTTTTTTTTTTNTTTTTTTTTTTTTTTTTTTTTTTTTTTAATAATCTTCCGTTTTTCTCTCCCCACCTCGCGTCTTCCTCCGCCGCTGCTCCCGCTGCCGGCCGCGCTCCGGCTCCGTTACCGCGCGTCCTCCCCGCGCCGCCTTCTGCCGGCTGCGTCCCGGCCGCGTCCTGGCGACGTCCCGGCGACGCCGCGCTGATTGACAGGCGGCCTCAGCACCGCGGGCCCGGATCCCTGCGCCGGCCGGCCTCGCGCGGCGGGACGGTTGGCACCGCCGTGTTCCTCCACCCGCGCCCGCCTCAAATAGTGCGAGCGCAGCCCCGCGCCGAGGGGCGCTCCCGGCGGCCTGCGAAACGCGGCGCGGATCACGGAGCCGGCTCCGGAGCCAGCTCCGCGGAGGAGCCTCCCGGGGGAGGTTTCTGGCTCTTCGCGGAATTGAGAAACGGAGCGGCGTGCGGGAGCTGGGAGGGGTTTCCGAGCCCCTTCCACCGCCGCCTGCCCCGAGGAACAGCTGCGGGAGGGCAGGTGGGGAAACCGAGCGAGCAAGACCACGCTGCTAGCCCCTGCACGCCGGGCGGGCTCTGTTCCGTGCCCGGCTGCGAGGGGCAGAGCTCGCAGGGCAGGGTGAGCCCGTCCCGCGGCTCCGACGGGCACCCTCTGCCACAGCCCCGCGGCCAGGGCCATGGGCAGCTGGGTGAAGAGATGCTCCAAGGAGACCCAGCATCAGGTTGGGCACCTTTTGACCCGTTCCTCCCTTCACACGGCTCCACCTCACCCTCCAACCGCCCTCACCGACCCCGGCAAAGCTCTTCCACCCAGTTACCTGTTGTCGTGTGGATAGAGAATATCTTGTCATTCGACGGGTTGCCCGCAGCAGCTGCAGCAGCTCTTCTCCCCCGGCTCCTGGAGGCAGTCGGAGCTCAGGCACGTGTGTCCAGGACTGGGTGTACACAGAACATAATGGTGAAAAGCCAGTTTTGGACTAGATTTACATTGCAATCAACAAAGCCTGTCTTTTTCAGACCACTGTGTCTTAACGGAGCTCCTCCAGCACCTCCCCACACTGAGGAATCACTGAGCCCTCTTCGCTGGAGCACAGCACACACTTCTTCGGGAACTGGGTTTTAATGGGGAGAAAGTTCTTAGGAAAAAAAATATCCAAACATTTATTTTATTCAGGTGTAGCCTACAGTGTGTGTTTCCATTTCATTAGTATCAGAGAACAGTACTTCAGCTGAAGTGGAACTTTGTCATAACACGCTAAATAATTTGGCTTACTATGCTAATTGTAGCCGCTATTCTAAAAAGAAATTCAACCTACCTAGAGTAGTTGTGAGCACATAAGGACTTCTAATGACATACAGACGATATTAGCAAAGCCATTTGGGCAGAAGATGGCTTACTTAGATAAAGCAACAATACCCTTTGAATACAATTTGACACCAGTATTTCAGCAATATTTTAATGCAGTCAATCCATTCCAGTATTTTGCTGTGAGTGGTCTAAAGGATCAATCCAGGCCAGATCATACTATTTTATTTTATCCTTTTCTGTTAGAGAAATCCCTTCCCCCTTTCCATTTTATAAAAATCCTTCTCTACAAGAAACAACAAAATTACTTATTGCTCTGTGATTGAAAACATGCCTTCTCTGCTCCTTCGGTCTGCCTAGCCCTTGGCCTCATATTGGATTGATTATCTGCAGAGAGCAACCTTGCTCAACCATGCCACGTGCTGTTGCTCGACTGCCTTGCTCTCCCAGTTCACACCAATCCCCACCATCCTGCACACTTGCATTCCTGGATTCTCTATTCCCCCTGCACAATAAGATCACTCATCCAGGAAGATGCCAATGTTATATTCACATTTTTCAGGCCATACAGGTGCTTAGCTCAGACCATTTTGGAATAGAAAACCAACCTCTCTCTGAGAGTATTTGTTTGGGATAAAAAAACCAAACAAACAAAGCTTCAGAAGCAGAAGTATCCTTTATCATGACAATAGTTAGCCAATTTCTGAATACACATCAGACACTTTTCCTCTCATCATGAGGAGTACAGAGTTTACATCAATTATTACACAACTTCAGCAGGTGAAAACAACTAGTCGCTGTAGAGGAGAGAGACAGAGCATCTTCCATCAAACCAGAACATCTTGCCAGACTCCCACCTCGTTTCTCCATCCCTTCAACTGCTGGTTGACAAATGTGGCTGAACAGAGTGGCAAGCCATCTGCTTCTGCTGGGACTGCCCCTACTCTCTGCCATCCAGCCTCCCAGAGAGCCTGCCCTGTAGAAAGGAGAAATTCACAAAAAAAAAGGTTTCATGAGCTGTGCTCTGGACTTGCGGCACTGGGGAATTTCTGAGTCTCTGCCCTGAGCAGTTAGGTAAATGCTTTTGCATTCAGCCCGATTAGTGCCCAATCATCTCCTACGGAGGGGAGAGACTGAGTTGTCACACTGTTATTAGTACTGTCAGAAATAGTTTGTAAAATTAGTTCCAGTTCCCAGAGGCCTTACGCAAGTGTCTATTTCTTCCCATTCACTACAAAGAGCATCCAGATAGGCAGCTGCCTTGGAAAAATCACATTTGCAGCATTTGTAATAAGAAATTGTAGGAGTGCACAGGTCATTATATATTGACTGAGGAAACTGTAACACCAACTTGTAAGATGCAACTGTCCGTTTTTTTAAACTGAAACTGTAATTTTATGAAATCTCAGTTATCTTCTCTAGATGAATCAGTAAAACACTGGCAGAACAGTAGGATCTGTATGCGTTGAACTACAGTCCTGTACAGAATGTTATACAAATTAAGGCAGCTCTTTTCCCCAAACTGGAACAGAAAGATAAATGAAGAAACATTGTTACATACAACAAATAGAATGAATTATTACATACTGCCAAGTTGTTTGTGTTGGAGGTATCTGGAATATCTTTATTCCTATTAAGCAATACCTTCATCCATTACACAGCAGCATTAATTCTCGGGGTAATTAAAGGGAAATATTCCCATGGAAAACAGTAGTGTAACAAACATCCCCAGCCCCCTCCTACCTCAGTGACAGCAGAATAAAGCATCATGGGCACCATTTCACTTGTCACAGACTCCCAGAAACATGAGTTTTTCTCCTCCACCCTTCAGAAGTTTTAACTGAACAAAGACACCAAATGTCTGGTCTGAATTTAAACAAATAACTGAAAACCAAAATTGTGGATTTTATGATGAAGGTCCAACAGAGACAAGTCCCAGGCACATCCAAATTGAATGAGGTGTTCTAAGCATGACCTGAAACATTTCCCCTCTTTTTGCTATTAACAGATGCCTGTGAGCCATGCCCATGCATTTAATTTCCTTAATCTACAATATAAAAAGTGCAAACTACAGAAATCAATAATTGAAATGCAAGTTTCTATTACTGACTTCATCTGGTACATGCACAGCACTGAACAGTACGTTTGGATCGAGTTTTATCCCCAGTTTCAGAACAGCAGCAATGGTTTCTGTCAAATTACTGCTACTTCCACCATGCAAATACGAGAACAAGAATTTTAACTATACAGACATTTCACAGAGCAGGTGCAGCTTCAGCATCATAGAAAGACTGCAAAATAACCCTCTCTATAGCCAGCATTCCTCTTTTCCTGACATAACTGTTCACTGCTTGGTATTTGAGGCAGGATTACTACAGGATGCACTGGAAATTCTCTATGACATTAAAGCATCATGTGGGGTTAAGGGAGGACTTCAGCTGTCAAACTGAAAAGAAATAGCCTAGCAGACAGTTATGCTTTGTAGTCAGGCTTCGAGAAGAAAAGTTTACCATCTAAAATTGTTACTGAGGTCAAATCCCAAGATTCAAGCCTGATGCAACAGGACAGTAATAACCCTGCTATAATGACAGGGGCTGTATGGTGCTGATCATTGAAAAGCAACAGAAATAATTTTCATCAACGTGCCCCTTATGCATCATTAAGGAGAGGTAGTCTGCAAAGAATTACTTGGGGTTTTCTGCAGGAACCATTAGACCCAGCTTTGTATAGCACAAAGTAGACATTCCTGATTTGTAGGCTAGGGAAGGGAGGCTCACGACAGAATGCACTTCAGTAGGCAAGGCATTCTTCTGTGCTGTGTAGATATTTAGTGTGATGGATAACAACACTATGCAAAATGCACCTCAAATCAATATTCTTCACAGAGAGGCAATACAAGCAGAGATAGTCCCTTCAAATACCCTTCTCTGTCACAGATTGTTTGCTAAGGAAGTCTTAATAAAGAAAATAGTACCTCCTTGCTTTAGGCAAAATGGCTTACAAAATTAACTATTAAGGCTGTTCTGGTGATGTCATAGGCCACAAGAACCAAGATGAATTCATCAGAATCTGAGAGATACAATTACAATGCAGAAATTCAGAATATTGGCATTAAAAACACATCTGGTCTATAGGAGCGTCTGGAACAAATTCCAACATCGATCTCAGCATTTATCTTGCTGTGGAATTTTTTCTTGCCACATCTGTGCAAATAGGTAATTGGTCTGTGCACAGAGCTAAGAAATATGCCCGTGGCTGCTGCTAAGCTATTTATGAAAACATCCAGGGGAAAAAAACTTCATGAAGGTAGCCTGGCAGCCTGACTCACAACGGAAATGTCATGAACGGTCTAATGGCATTCCTGGAAGTTATCTGGCACTTACTTTCCATGCAGTTTTGGAAATATCTCTGGCACCTTTGAAGTTAAAATGTGAAATTTAATGTGTACGTTTCCATGTATAAAATCATTACACTTACAGGGCACAATAGATGTCTCATTTTAATCTTTTTCATGTACCCAGTCAACTCTGATGGTTTAACTCTGGAGAGAAGTTTTACTGATCAGATGATCACAGAAAATAAGGGGGCTGTACAGAGTATGTCAGGATGAACTGCCCATTCTTTTACCCTCTTCCCATGGTGTCTCTAGTACTTGTTTTAATTTGAAATATTCTGGTTAGCCAATGCATTTCGAGCACATCCATCACCCAGTGCCTCTAAATAGCATAAACATCACTGATACCTAGTTATTTTAAAAGAGCAGCTGTTCTAGTTCTGCTTTTATTTATAATAATGTTAATTAGAAGACTCACCATCACATTACATGGAGTAATACATGTGTAAAACTAGTACATGCAAAATTAGAAGCGACTAAAACTTCAGGATGTCTCCAGCTGCACATTTGGTAGCAAGCAGTAAATGGTTATCTTAATTGGAAAAATCCAGCCCTCAATCTGCTTCTATTTAAAAAAAAAAAAAAAAAAGAAAAAAGAAAAAAAGAAAAAAAAAGTATAAATGCCTGACAGGAATTTTAGGCACATGTGAAAGTTATGAGAAACCACATTGTATCAACAAGGAGCTCCATTTCACAAGCTAACCAGATTTATTTTTTTTCCACAGAGGTGGATCTGAACCATAAATGACAAGTGGACTCTACTTGACAACTTAATTAAGATTCCCCCATCCCTCAACAGCAAATAAGTTATCCAAGAGATGGCATAAAAGGGTCTTTTACAACCCTTTGCTCCTCTTCTTTCTTACCACAAGAGTGGTACCTGCTCCTTTTGGAAGAGGAGAGAGGTAGCCCCTTTCAAGTCAAGACTCCAGAAGAGGAATCTTGCCATACTTTACATTTGTGAGGAAGAAAATAGTACAAGTAGATGGCAGAGAGAGTAATGCAAAGGGTAGAGTGGGGTGCAACTAATAAAATGTTAATATCTGTCCTCATCAGAGGGAGCAAGTAAAAAACACAGTAAATAAATAGAAATGTTGGGGTATTGCAGTGTAAAGGAAATCCACTGTTAAACCAGCAGGAATAGCCCAGCAAATGGTTTTCCTGTTGTCTCCTAACTGGCACACAGTGCATATTTACACATCTTGGAGAAGCCCCATCTGCACTGTAGCCTGAAGACACTGCCAATTGCTGGGGATTTTTTCCCCTTGGCAGACTTAGTGCTAAGAAGCTTCATTCTCAGAATCCCTTCCATCCGGCCAGTGAGAGGGTCTGCAGCTTCCTACCCGGAGTCTGCACAATTCCCCTTCACAGTGCTCTTACTTACACCCTACTCAGTGCCCAGAAAGCCTTGTCCTTTGCTGTGCCACCAACTGCTCAGTTCTATCACCAGCTAAAGAACTGCAACCACTTCTGAAGTCTCTGGAACAACTCGAGCAGGACTGTGCTTCAAACTTCCCTCTGGCTGAAAGGCGACTAAAGAGGATTAAGCTGATTGCATAAAACACCCAGGTATACAGTCACTCAAACAGAAAAAGGAAGAATTCCATTTAAAAATCAGCCCAGAGCATAGTTTAAGGCAACACGCAGCATTTTTCTCTGCCTTTCAGGGTTGCCTTCTGTTGCCTCAACAGTTTCAGTCACAACTAGATTTAAGGCACAGAAGAATAAAGCTAGAATCTCAGTCTCTGATTTTGTGTTATCTCAGCCTTACACTTCTCTAAAAATATTGTAGAGGATAAAAATGAAGAAAGTAGTGTTTCTATTTTTGCATCGTAGTCTTAAGATGGTGCTGAAATGCAACGCGAAAGAAAAGATCCTAAAAAAATTCTTGCTGTTGAAGCAGAATCACAATTCTTGAACTGAATACAGCCTCTGCTTTATTACAAAAGCCTGGATCTTGGCTCCCGGGTACATAATACCCTGGAATCAGATCAGGTTGTTTTTGAGGCAGTCACCTATGAACATCTTGGTAGGTGCCTCCCTCGGAATGTACAAGTTTAGCCACAAAACCTCTGGGCACCACATTAGTAATTTAATCTTCCCCATAAGCAGCCTGGCAGCATTACACAGGGGCCAGATCCACTCGTGAGAATCACCCAGTGATGCCAAAGCAGCTCTTGCCGTGCAATCGTGATTTCCAGAGGTCTGTCTGATGAATCTTCCCTCGATTTTTGAAGTCAGTTGATTTTTTGAAGTCGGTTTTTATCACTGCTTCTCACACAGGTAAATCTTCAAATTAACACAGCATTAGCTAATGAACACTCAGTGATCAAATGCAGACAGGCACTTCATGCCTTTGCAGGGCTTTGTCTGCTGCATAAAGCACTGCACGCTAATAGAAGTGGCAGTTTGTATCTACAGGCATAGGTAAAAGGTCTTAGGCTAGCATAAATGCTAATCAAGCCATCAAAATAGGATTAGGGTGATGTCTTGGATGTGTGGTATTAGCTCTTCACAGAAGAGGTTTCATCTCTAATGAGGTGGCTGTTAGAGAACACAAATGGCTCTGTGCCTCCAGTGATAACATGAGCAACACTGGATGATGCAAGATGATGCATTTCTTTTGCAGATGTCGACCATCTGCACAGCAGCATCAGCTTTTTTTATTGGAGAAGAGCTGTGTTCATTACGGGAAGGGAAAAAAAAATAAACTTGCTATCAATAACAATCATCTGTGAAGACTCTGAGATCCTAGTCAGGTAGGGCAATCAGGAAAAGACACTGTGCTTTGCAGTCAGTTCACCCCTGGGGTATATAACTTATTTTTATATAGCTCATGAAGATAAACATATTACACCTAAATACAACTCATCGTGTAGATTTCACTGCAGTCCATTACCAGTCATGGCAAGACAGGGTAATTCAATATCCTCCTTTATTATTTCATATTCCTAGTTTACTCATGGTAAGGACTGCTGGTGTAATAAGGATTTTGGGAAACCATATTCTATTTTAGCACAGCACTTGGGACCAAACTCAGAAATTTTTAGAAGCACAGAATAAACCAGTCCTTGCTCAGGACAACACACAGTCTAAACAGATGAAACAAAGTAAGACACCTTAGATGAACATACCGAGAAATTAAATTTAGTGCTGTGCCTTGTGCTTCTCCATAGGAAATCTGTGGCCAGTAGGAAACTGAAAACAGATCTCCTGAGCCTCAGTTTAAACCATTAACCAAAAGGCCAATATTGAAAGCAGTGGGATGGAACTGAATGCAAGAACAACAAAAGATTATTTCCCCTCCCCCTCATCCACTTTGCAGAAAGCTCTATTACAATAATATGAGTAATTAAGAGGCTGACCACAGAGCAACTGGAGTCTCATAAAGGAATGTACATTCACTGACTGCCCTACTACCCGCTCCCCTTTCCTGGGCTATGTGCTCACCACAGTAACTTTTGCAACAGGGAGCAGTTTACAACAGTATCTGCCACAGTTTGAACCAGATCAAGGAGTTTTTTTGGGTTTAAGTATTTATTGGATCACCACTTGTAAGCATGACTACGAGTTTTCAGCATCTTGGTAGGACCATATCTAGCAGATTTCCCTGACACTACAATTTTCCACCACACATTCTTTTTTACCAAGTCAAAAGTTTTATTTTCATTGACAGAACAAGTAGAACAGACATGTGAAGCTCCATATGAGAAAACAGGGCCCATGTGATATATTTGCCTGTGGAAAGTTAATTCCCAAAGGGGAGCAGCAGCCCAGAGCATACTAACTGTCCTGATGGTACCAGAACAAACCCTATTAAAGGCTATTAAACATCATATTTCATGTGACAGTTAAATCTAAGCCACAGTTTGCACTTTCAACTGTATTTGCTGCTACAGAGCCATTGGAAATATGGCATCTTGTTCTCTTTTGGCATTTTAAGTTTGGTTTCTTATTATTCCAGGTCCATATTTGAAGGGATGTAAATCTTTTTCTTCTCAAAGCCAAGCTATCCTGCAAAGATGTTTTCTGAATGAAAGTCACTGCCATTCTAAAGGGCACACTCCCTTTCTAGTTGCCTTTTTTTTTTTTAGCCTAAAACAGCCCCTTGGGCATCCTAACCTTCAGTGACACAGGCTTTCTATCAGAGGAAATGACTCATAATTACACTAGCAATCAATATCTACCACAAGTTTCTTTCTCAAGTCAGATACATCCATATAACCAGGCCATTAAATATAGCCATTTGTTATGTGCTTAAGTTTGATGTCAGCATTTACTTCATACGAGTTAAAATGGTTATGAAAGCTGTTGCACTGGGCGAGGAAGTCACGCTGCACACGCATTTCCATCCTCTATTTCTGACCAAGCTGCATTTCTAAAATAATCCTGCCATAAAACAGTCTTCTGATCCTGAAGGCAGCCAAAAGACTGGGTGCCTGGGGTCAGGCTGATATTTCCTTAGCAGTATTTGACTTTAAATGTACATCGACATGCAAAAGTACCAACAAATCAGCCATGTGGTAGCAAATACTAAAAGGGCCACATTTGCACAATCAAAATTCCAATTAAGCCAGCAATCTCCAGGGCACTTACACACTTCACATAGCTCCTCAGAGTTGCTCCTTAAAGTTAACCAGCCACCTATGTAAAATGAAAGAAATGGTTGAAGTCCACCTGAATTTACTGTCTGGCTTTCAAAATGTCACAATTCCCCCCCTCCCCACCCCCACGGTATTATACTACAGAGCACTGGGGATAATATGTGACATGAATAACAGGTTCACACAGTCACAATCATTCTGGAGATCCACCCAAGCCTGCATGTGTTTAGCCAAATTCCACTTGGTGATTTGAGTGCAGTTATTCACTAACAGCTGAGTGATGGCCCCATAGCAAGGCCAATACTCCCCACATTCTTTTTGTTCAATACAGCTATTAGTAAGCTGATCTTTTTCTGTTTTCCCTGTAAACTGGAGCAACTATCTGCATAACAACAAGAAGAGGCCCACAAAATAGAAAGTCTGGAATGTCTCACAAGGAGGAGAAAAATAACCGTCTCATTTCCATTCAGATAAAGTTCAAGTTGAACACCAGTTATTTCAGAACATTACTCCCAGAGTCAGGTGTTTGTGCCATTTGGTCCAGTGGAAAAAATAAGAATCCCAGTCATGCTACTGTGGTGTGGTGGTTTCACTCTCATTCTTTCCTGCTTGTGTATTGCTTCATATTTCTGCCATGAAGTTTTTTATTCAGATAAGAACCTAAACTTCCCCCAAACTCTTCTTCACATTCCTGTGCATTGTCTAAGGAATTAAGTTTTGCTTTATTCTTCTGAACAGGGAAGGAGCTGGACCATTGCTAAGGAACACTCCCAGTCTCATTCAAGCAGCAGCAACAACTATTTTTACTACAAACTAAAGACCAAAATATTCAGCAGAGGAAGGAGAACTGTTTATTTATAGAACCTTTAACATTGCTTATGGAACATCTATCTTCCTTGAGATTACTTGTTGCACATTTAAACTGCAGTTATCTTCCATTCTAGAGCTCTTCTTTCTCCCACTCTAATGCAGGGGGGTCATTTACAGCCCCTTCTCAGCCTCAGCATAGAAATATTCCAAAAAACCCAAAAGGTCAAGGCTCAAGAACATCTCTGAAGTTATAAAGGGATTGCCATTGCCTTTCATGCCTTGTGTGGTTTATACCACACTGGTTTGCTTTGGGTCAAGAGGTTACCTGGCTGTCCAGCTTGACAAGACTCAGGAGGACTTCAATCCATGGAAGCCCTCCCCTGTTCTGCCTCCACTACAAATGCTCCCTACCCACCAGCACACCTTCTGAAAGGAGCAGATATGAAAACTATTGAGTCACATCAAGGAAGGATTAATCTGTTTAGAGTTGTCTCATTAAAACAAATAGCTTACAAACTGAGGTCAAGGAGTGTTTCATTTTTGCCTTTGCTGTACACAGTGATCCTGACAAGCTTCAAAGCCAAGATGGATTTTAAATCCTGCATGACTCATTAAAGAACTTGTTTCTAGTCTGCAGCTGGAGCATGGCTGACTCCTCCAAGGAAACCCTTCGCTGGGGCCTATAGGAAAACACCTTGGAGAGGTGCTTCAAAGGCACAGGGGACACTCAGGTACCACGACTGCCAAAGATTTTCTACCAAGAATTCTGGAGAGTAGGAGCAGAAAATCTGACATTGCCTCATTTCACTTGGCTTTAATCCCACTTCACAGTGCCGGGTGAAAGCTCAGGAGCCTGGTGGGTTTCTAAAACCATTCACCATATTTGGTTTACCTGAAGTTCTTCCTCTCACTTTGAGTGTTGCTCTTGCTCCATCTTCACAGACTCTCCTTTGTCCACTGCTATTCTTCACATCTCTCCTGCAATGACAAAGCAGCAGACACAGGCTGAAGCAGACACCCCACTTCACACACTTTCTCTGTACAGGAAACCCCTCCCAGGCAGCATGAGCCCTCAAAGCTGGCGTTTAAATAGAGGAACAGAAAGTCCTTAATGGAGCACACTAGGGGTGGGATTCATTTCAGCTGGGTTAATCTCCTTCTAAAGCAGCTGCCACAATAGGTCAAATAGAGACACCTGTCAGAGGAGCAGTGGGGAAGTAGTATAGGTGTAAATATCTATACTGGAGTTTCAACTTTGGGGTCACTTCAGCTCGAGCTTTAGGCTAAAAGTACAACTCACTGTATTTCTTTATAATGCAGCCACAGACATTTGCCCTAGCTTTCCTTTTTGTGTGGTTTAGGAGCTCTTGTACATCTAGAGTAAGTTTAACCATCTGGATTGACCTCGGAAAAGAAATAATTTTGTATTTCTGAATGTCTTAGTAGAACCCTGAGTAATAGCAGAGTTTTAAACCGGTGCCTAGACACAAATCGAGGCGTTGCTTCCCCTGCTGTCCTCCCCCCATCGCTAGCATCACAAAGAGCACTTGTCAGCTGTTTGGGCAGCGCTTGACGTAAACAATCACAGATGAGCGCTTCGACACGCTTCTCCCTTGAATGCTGCTCTTTACGCCAAGGCGGCATTTGAAATCTAACGTGTTGTGAACAAGGGATGAGAANTTTCATTTTTGCCTTTGCTGTACACAGTGATCCTGACAAGCTTCAAAGCCAAGATGGATTTTAAATCCTGCATGACTCATTAAAGAACTTGTTTCTAGTCTGCAGCTGGAGCATGGCTGACTCCTCCAAGGAAACCCTTCGCTGGGGCCTATAGGAAAACACCTTGGAGAGGTGCTTCAAAGGCACAGGGGACACTCAGGTACCACGACTGCCAAAGATTTTCTACCAAGAATTCTGGAGAGTAGGAGCAGAAAATCTGACATTGCCTCATTTCACTTGGCTTTAATCCCACTTCACAGTGCCGGGTGAAAGCTCAGGAGCCTGGTGGGTTTCTAAAACCATTCACCATATTTGGTTTACCTGAAGTTCTTCCTCTCACTTTGAGTGTTGCTCTTGCTCCATCTTCACAGACTCTCCTTTGTCCACTGCTATTCTTCACATCTCTCCTGCAATGACAAAGCAGCAGACACAGGCTGAAGCAGACACCCCACTTCACACACTTTCTCTGTACAGGAAACCCCTCCCAGGCAGCATGAGCCCTCAAAGCTGGCGTTTAAATAGAGGAACAGAAAGTCCTTAATGGAGCACACTAGGGGTGGGATTCATTTCAGCTGGGTTAATCTCCTTCTAAAGCAGCTGCCACAATAGGTCAAATAGAGACACCTGTCAGAGGAGCAGTGGGGAAGTAGTATAGGTGTAAATATCTATACTGGAGTTTCAACTTTGGGGTCACTTCAGCTCGAGCTTTAGGCTAAAAGTACAACTCACTGTATTTCTTTATAATGCAGCCACAGACATTTGCCCTAGCTTTCCTTTTTGTGTGGTTTAGGAGCTCTTGTACATCTAGAGTAAGTTTAACCATCTGGATTGACCTCGGAAAAGAAATAATTTTGTATTTCTGAATGTCTTAGTAGAACCCTGAGTAATAGCAGAGTTTTAAACCGGTGCCTAGACACAAATCGAGGCGTTGCTTCCCCTGCTGTCCTCCCCCCATCGCTAGCATCACAAAGAGCACTTGTCAGCTGTTTGGGCAGCGCTTGACGTAAACAATCACAGATGAGCGCTTCGACACGCTTCTCCCTTGAATGCTGCTCTTTACGCCAAGGCGGCATTTGAAATCTAACGTGTTGTGAACAAGGGATGAGAACAAACCTCAAAGGCATCGCGCTTGGTGCGGGGCAGCCTGCGAGGGTACCCAGGAGAAACGCTCGACGCCGCTGCCCACGCAGGGTGGAATCAAGGGAGGGGGAGCAGAATTACCTGGCTTGGGCCTTTGCCAGGAGAATTCCATCAACACTGTGCTTGTCATGTATAACATCAATGGTGCTAATTTATTATAGTCACTTAGGTAAAAACACGGGATTTCTACTTCATCTCTAGGCTGACACCCCATCAGAGCGACGGCAGCAGCTCCTGCCCTTCACATCCCTCCCCAAAACACCTCGTGCTGGCTGAAAAAAGATCCTCTCATGCTAATCTGAGTTTATCTGAGGGTTTAACCTGCAAGAGTGGTCAGTGGGGCAGCTCAAAACACGCTGCTGCTGCCACTGGACAGAAGTGCATTCAGGCTGTGCTGCTGAAAGTCAGTTTTCTCTGTAAACTGATTACCATATTATTCCCACCAGTTTTCTGGAGGAAGGGGTTGCTGTGTGGGCTGCCTGTCAGCCTGGCGGTCTCGCTGCACATCTAGGATGTTGCCAGTAGCATTCACTGCTTCGGTGGCCAACTAGGATAAATTCTTCACAGTAAACTTCTGACATTTAGATCAGGAAAAAAACAGAGCCCTTGAAGTGGTCTAGCCATGGCATTTGCTTCCCACATTATGTCTATTATAGAAAGGAAAATAAAGTAGGATGCACTGTGAATAGCAATGGTAGCGCTGAGCGCTGCTGGAACTGGCTGTTCCATTCTGCAGTGCAGCATTCCAAGCTTACAGAGAAGGGATGAGCTGCTTGGAGGAAGAAGCAGGAGAAGAAAAAAGAAACTTGCTTAGAAGGATACTACCTGAAGGTCACATGAACTTACAGGAAAGTCCCGAGTCAAGTCTTCTGCAATGACTTGTACAAGCATTATATGATCACTGCATGAGAGGAGTAGAGAAAAAAGACCCATGTTTCACACTTGCATTTTTGAAATGTATTGTGCTGAGACAGTTGCCCCAGGGCTCTCCTGGATCATGGTTTTGCTGTGTATTTACCCAGACTAACGCAGTCGGTTCTTGGGCATGACTGGCAGCCATGGAAGCCACTTCAAAAATAACAATTTTCATGGTTGTCATCACCACCATAATTTGTGTTTTCACTTTTACTTTACATAATTGCAAGTAGAAAAAGGCACTAGAGAACTCAGGAACCTCAAGTTTTTTGATTTCAGAAGCAATGTGATGCTGTGGCCGAGCTGAACAGACCTGCTGAGTTCCACTGCTCACTAATCCATTGCCTGCTGCCTTCTGCTGCGACCTTCTGCAGTATATCACAGTGCTTCAGCCTGTGAAACGTTCCCATTTTAATTAGCCAAAGTATTTAATAAAGAACGGGAATATTGCTCGTAATTTAGCATCTCATTAACGATAGTATGGCGTTAATGCATGTGTCCCTGAAATCAATCATTAGTTCAGACAATAAATCTTCTGGTATTGGAAAGATAATGGCTTCCAATTTCCACTGGTTTAGCCTCTTGCAAATCTGCAAGACTTTCTGTGAGACTAAATTCCATTAGAGCGTACCCTGAGTTGTCTGACTCTCCAGAGAAGCAAATAAAACAGAATGAAAAAGAAAACAGAAATAAACCCAACAGGTTTCGCTCTCCCTGCAGGAAGTGACAGAGACCAAGCTGGAAAAGCTCGGGATTTGGTGTAAGGAGGCTGCACTCCAGCAGGGTAGAAAAAAGAGATTCCAAAGAGCTGCCCCAGCCAGCATTTGCTGCATTATTGTGCGTGTACTCAAAGCACAACAGTTGTTAGATTGACTATAGACCTACGAGAAGTTGCTGAAACCATCTGGATCTGGTGTTTGCACCATTCCAGCATTACAGCAAGTAAAGCTGGGAGCTGGGACAGGCCAAGCTCACACCCAGCTTTTGGAGCTGTGTTAATCTGTAGTTCTCAGCCCTGCATCTAATACAGAGATAGTCCAAAGTTCACCGAAGCAAACAGAAAGATTCCCACTGACTTGGTGGAGTTCTGGACTTCATCTGAAGATGCCAAGACACCCTGCTGCAAGAGCAGTGAGGAATGCTGCTTCTGAAGCCTTCCCATCAAAGTACTGATAAAATTGCCTGACCTTCCTATTTGCTGCAGAGCCATTCTCGGGAGTCATTTTGCCTTTACTGCTGTCCCTGGTTACTGCCCTGGCATTCCTGTGCATCCCTGAAGAGGTGCCATCCCCTGGAAAAGAGTTAGAAGCCCTTTGGAATAAGAATCTCTGTGGAGGTGAGTTTATGTCGTTCTTGGGGGAGGATGGATGAACCAGAGCCCAACTCTGTGGCCCTTTCCTACTTGCAAAGCTGCACAGAGTGCCAGGAGATGCTGCCAGCTGCTGGGCACTGTGCCCAAGGTGCCATGTAGGCAAGAGAGCATCTCAACCCCAGAGTGATCCATGGGCTCTGGAGGTCTGAACCCAGTGAGTTCATAAGAGATTGAGCTTGTTTTAAATGCAACAGAAAAACAGTGAGAGTTAAAACTGTAAGTGTGGTGTAAATTTTGCTGCTATTTTTGAGTAAGGTTTGTGTTGAATGAGTGCTGCTGGAAGGCTTGGGGCATCTCCTGTGGCTATGATTTTCCAATTCAGCTTTCAACTGGTGAGAAACACTTGCCTGGCGTTTGTACCTTTGCTTTCAAAAACATCTTACTGATCTCTCTTTGCCAGTAGCTGTAAAATCTCAAAACTAAAATCATGATTCATCCCCTCTTGGTGACCCTGCACATGAAATGGAATAGCCAGGAGCACTCTGGGGAAGGGGTCAGGGGCTCGATCTTTCTCTGCATACATGATTTGAAACTGTGACTTGCAGGAAGGTCAATGACAAAACCATTTAAGCAGCAGTTTGAAAACCGAATAAAAGATGCTTCTCAGCTGCAGAAGCCACGTGGGTTAAGGGATTCTCTTGACTGAGGCATTAGTTATTAGTGCCCCTAGTTGCTGTGGAAAGAGGTCACTGCTGAGCATGCTGAGATGCAGCCAGGTTCTGCTGCTTTGCAGCCAGCCACACTGTTCTCCCCAGCTGTGCTCCCTGCCTGAAGCATGCTGATGGCTACAGCAAGAGCAGAAATTGCTTTTGGAGGCTGAATCTCTGGCCGTGTCTTTGGTCACTAATTGAAGAGCTACTTTTCTTCCCTGTTTTTGTTTTAATGTCGCTCTGCCTCTCCTCTGTGAGGAGGAGGTTTCTTGCCACTCTGACAGCTAGCTTGCAATGCTCTGGAGACACCCTGGATTGCTTCAGCCAGCCTCATCTGGCACATGTGATGAGTGTGGTTTTAGGTGAGCACAGACAGGCAGGCACAGTGCAAGTCCCTTCACTGTCACTCTGTGGTTTATTCACCTGTCCCCACTGGGTCTTTCAGAGTTCAGCTCTTGCTTTGGGCCGGGATGTGGCAGCAGTGGAAATTACAGCAGTGAAGAGCCACTGCCAGCCTGCCGACAGAGCTGGAGGGGGGTCGTCCACAGGGAATGGCTCTTGCTCCCCTAGCAGCCTGTGCTGAGGACACACTGCTGCTAGCCAGGGCTCGTTATAATCATCACACATCGTGTCTTTCTCTGCCAGCTTGGCAAGGTGCTGATGGTTTTGTTTCAGTGTTTGCCAAACACGCCGGTGCTGTTCCGTGGGGTTCTCCGGAGCATTTCTGAGGACTGGTTGCTCAAGGCTTTTCTCTTCATGGAGAGTCACAGCACCATCTTCAGCCTACTGCTCCTTTAGTTCCCCCATCTTCTCTTGCTCTTACACTCCAAGCTTTTCGACACAAACCTATCAGTCGTGTTTTCAGAGCTCCTGAGAACATGCCTTGCATTCTCCCAGTAATGAATTAAGCCATTGCACCACAGCTCTGCCTGGTCTGACAAACTCCAGTTCACCTTAACACGAGCATAGGCTCATCCACCAGTGCTGGGAATCTGAGGTTTGTATGTTAATCTTGCATAAGGGTAAGGTCCTAAACTGGGGGAGACAGAGTGGTCTGATATGCTGTGCAGAGATGAAGGTCAGGGGTATTTTACCCTGGAGATCTATTATGTCCAAAGTCCCTTGGCAGGGAAGGGAGGTTATGATTTGCATCATTATGGTGAAATCTAGTTACCTGCAAGGATACAGGTATCTGGGCTCAGATTTGGGCCTTCCTGTGCTCTTCCTTTAATTCTGGTCCTACTATGATACTTGTATTTCTCCCAAGAGGGACTTCAGTGAAAGAAGGAAGCTTGGCCTTTACATTTCTGCTTCTTCCCTAATTTTTTGAATCCTGACTGAGCTACTTTGATCATGAATTCTTTTGCTCTCTGCTGGGCCCACTGGTTCTGAATATCCGATCTGAGGCAGACAGGTTTCTGTGAGAAGACAGCAGTCCAGTTACGGTCACAGTCACTCAAAAACTCCCTTCTCAAAAGCTAGGCACCAGGGGAAAAAAAAACCCAACAGCTGAAACTCTGTTGCTACAGAAAGAAGAAAAAATGGAGATTACTCGGAAGAAGAACTTTCTGAAACAAAATGGTTAGTTAAAGTTAATTAATGCTTTAGGAACAGATATGCAGGTAGAAGCTGTTCTGTGTGATTCCCTGGTATGTGAATAAATCAATGATTTTGGTGAAAATGCAATGGACAACCTCAAGTCCAGCTATAAAACTTACTCCAGTGACCCTCTGGATACCGATGGCTGGTGTTGACAATTTCCCCTAAAGCAGAGGAAACAAAACTTGATAAAGGGCAACATCTGAAAGTTGTGGTGTTGGAGCACAAGCAGGAGATGTGTCCTGGATGCTCTGTCACAATCGTGTCACTCAGCACAGCCTTTCCTCACTTGTTCCTGACAGAACATTGCACTTCCATAAAAACCAGTTTCCTGAGGTCTACAATGGACTGGGCCAGACTTCCCATCGTGTTAACAATGTAGAAGCACCTGCAAGCTGGAAAATGGATCTTCTCTTGAGGAAAACACCCCTGGGAGGCTTTTTTTTTTCTTCCCCTCTTTTTAAAGTTTGCTTTTAAGTTGTGGTTTCTTTTGATGAGTTCATTTGCCCTTGTGTGGTTTGCCTGATTGCAAGACATTCCTCCACAGAAATAACATAAATATTTACATAGTACCCTACATCAGAAATCTCTTTTATAGTGAGAGTTCATCATTTACAGTGTGCAAGTAAAACTGGCAATTAACTGCAGCGGGTTGCTGGCACTGGCATCCAAAAGAACTATCAAATTTACAGGGTCTGATGTCACAATGATTGTAGGTTTTATTTAACATACATCTCAAGAAAACATGTAACTTCCATATAGTTAAAGGGCAAATTTGGGCTCTATTTCTAACTGAACACTTCAGCTCCTGGTGAGCCAGTGGAACAATACAAAAGGCAGCTCTCTGAATGCCCCTCTTGTATCAGCTTTGGTTTGGTTACAGACAAGCCTGGCAGCTGGTGGGGAAAGGCACCCACCTGCACGGACTCCTCCCTGGGCAACCTACACACCTCTGAGGAGACAGCTTCAAAGCCTGCTAGCTCCAATTAGTGCACTTCATTTCACAAGAAAAGCACTTGTGAGAGATGACAAAGTTCCACCCTCGTGCAGAGCTTCTGAGAAAGGGAAAGCGAGAAAAGGTGCTGCTCTGCACATGACACCTTCAGAACAGGAGGGACAGGCACAGCTTATCTTCCTTAATGCCTGCCAAGCTCTGCCTCTCCAAATAGCTGCCTTTCCACCTCCCTATCCCATCTTCTTTCCCCAGAAAATCTTGGCTTTTGTGAAGAAGCGATGGCTTGAACCACGGCAGATGAAAGCAGTGGTAGAAGGAGAGGTGGCAGAAAGCAGTCAGCACCCTTCCAGCACAGGCCCTCCCGTTGCCATGGCAATGTGTCACAGGAGGCACTGGTCTCACAGATAAAGTTCAGCTGAGTTGAGCTAAATTGGGGTTTTCTTTGTTCAGATTGCTATCCCCTGTTGAATCTTCTTGTGAGGGCTGCTCGCAGTCGGCTGGCTGTTTGCCAGGGAGGAGCAGGAAGGACGCCCACCACTGAAGGCATCAACAGTTCCACTGCATCTCCTCGGAGGGATTATTTAATTTAGTATCTGATCTTCACTAATCTAGCCATATTCAAGCACACATTGTAGTAATCTAGTTGCTTTGCTTTTGTTTGACACCCTATCAAGACTGCAGGTACAGCTGGTTCCAGGCAAAGCAGGAAAGATTCCAGCAGAATCTCTTCCTACTGTTCCGATGCTTTGCTATGTTTTTGCTGGTGGGCTGTGCTGTGCAAGTAACACTATAGTAAACATTGACTGAAAGCACCTTTTGGAAAGCTGTCATCTCCACTAAGCACATTTTCTGCTTCTTTTTGAGGTCTTTCTCTTCGGGGAGTGGTCTTGGTGAGAGGTTTCCCTACAAGCTCTGTTGGATTTCATTGAGTAGAGCAGAAGAATCTGACACTGATGCAGCATGGAGGTGAAGTTAAGACTACCCAGATGTGGAGATCAGTCTGTGGGCAGATGAAGTAAGAAGCCCAATTTTCCCTCCACTGCTGAAAAAAAACCCATTTTATGTATCCTATTTCTGGCTAACAGACATCACCAATTTGCATTGCCCTCTGGATGGTGAAACTCCTAATTGCTATGGGCAGATCTGCCCTTACTGTGGTCATGGCACAGCTCTTGCAGAGTGGTCCCTTGCTGACCCGTGACTCCCTGCAAGCAGAATTCCTCCTTCCCACAGTCCTGACCAGTCAACTGTAGTGAAAGGATGGTTGGGCCTGGACTTTTTCCCTGCTTGTGGTAAGACATATTTGCCCTGGAAGCCTTGCAGGAGCTGCAGAGCTGACAGTGGAGCTGGCAGTGTAAACCAGCCTTTATAGATGCAAGATAAATCTAGAAAAGGTGAAGTCAACATCATCTACATCCCATCCCTTCAAAGGATTGATGGGAAAGTAGGCAGCAATTCTTATTAAATAATACAACCAAGCATTTAAGTGTCAAAACTTGAAATACTTAAAAATCCCAGTCAGACACTGCCTGCTTCTCCCTTCCAGGGCCCCTCCCTGTGGGATACACCACAGGCTGCTCCTTGTCATGAGCATCTATCCTGTAGATGGAAGCAGCAGAGCCTCTGTCACTCACTCAAGTTTATTGCCCTGCTCCATCCCCTCACTCTGGTGCAGAGTGGCTGTCCTCAGGCCTCCTGCTTCTAAAATATAATTTCCTTTGTTTGTCTGGAGCCAGTTGTTTCTGGTAGCCTGTTCTCTTGAGCCTTGTATCCCTGCAAGCTGCTGTGTCAAAATAAACACCCTCAGCTCCCCCAAGCTGGAGCTAAAGGAAGCCTGTTTGCTTAAGGTGCTGTATCTTCAAACAGAAAGATCTGCTGGGAACACAGCAAGAGGTGCAGGGTGGCTGCCAACTCAGTTTTCACCAGAGTTCAAACACAGGCTAACAAACGAGTGCCTGGGCCTCTCCAGCACGCATCACACTGAATTACAGTGATGTGTAGATGCCATAAAGAAGAGTTTTATTCTCCTTCCTCCCTTCAGGACTCTGCACATTTCAGCCCCTTATCACTTTGTGTCTTCTTCATACAGCACACTGAATGTCCTCTCTGCCAGTTCAGGTTTGAACTGTTCTGGATGGTTCCTTTCCCCCAGGACAAGGGATTTTTAGTGGTATGAGGAGTCAGAAAGTTTAGAAACCCCCCTAAGAAATTTACAGTGCCAGTCAAGCAAGACTCCTAACTTGGAAAGGATGTGGGGAACTGATAATTTTCTCCTTGCTATCCACCCACCTGCCCCACTAAGGCAAAGAGGATCCGATATCGTGTGGGTGTGCTTTATGGGAGGAATGCATGACCATGAAAACAAACATGGTCTAGTGATTAAAGTACACACTGAAGAGATCCACAGAGAGCAGAAGGAAAAGGGGTCTGAGAAGGGAAGTGGGAGCTGGCTTCTGTTCCTGGCCACTGATCTGCTGTGTGACCTGGAGCAAATCCCATCTCCTTTCTCTGCCTGCTTTTTTCTTTTAATGTCAAGTGGGATGATGTCCCTCACCTAGTTCCCAGGCAGGGGAGAAAGGCAAACTCATTCATTACTATTTCCCATATTACAGTTACCCTTGGCAGCCACAGTAGACGTCAGACCCTTTTACTGAGACGTTACATGGTGAGAACCCTAGTCCTGAACATTAGATGGGTGGAGGAAGGAGCTGTGCCACATTACAGGAGGGGACAGAGTCTCCAAGGAACTGGAAGCTTTACCAAGAGTCTTTGCAGGTGATGGAGGGATCATCACCCAGAGGCATCCTCTCCCCAGGGGCAGTAGCACTTGCTGCCAGCTGTGGATTTATGTTATTAAATTCACTGGTCACTCTGGGCTGTAGGAGAGAGGCTGAGCAGCAGAGAAGCAGCAGAAATTCTTAGCATGTCACAACAAATGAAATGTATTGATGTCCTTACATGAGGCCTTTAGAGACTGAGAGCACCAGAGAAGTATTTGAATAGAAGTGCAAGGCTACGACATCTTTGGTCCTCTACAAACATCTTTGTTCATCCGTATTCCTCCTGTTTTGCTGGATCTGAGGTGCTTTACTAGTATGCTGGGAAAACATTCCTGAAGTGCAGCAGGCTCCCTTTGGAGCTCCCTCCCTGCAGCTGTTATCAGGGAGGTGACAGCTTGAACCAAAGCCTCTCTCTGTTTCTCACTGCAGAGCACTTGGAACAGACAGGAGACCAGAAAGGATGTGGCCACTGCAGCAGGGATGGGAGGAACACCTTTTAAAATGAAACACTAACTAATAGGAATGGAGGGAATGAAAAAAATACTTGCTGCTTCAGAGAGAGAAAAATGGCAGGGCTTGGGTAAGAATCAGAGCTTGCTGACATCCAGCTACAGCTCCTGAGGGAACACCAGTGTTTACACAGACACGATGGGATGAGAGCTGTTGAAAATAGTCTCACCTTCACTCTCACCCTGGCTTGCAGGGTCACTCCTGTCAGGCTGTGTGTTTAACTCTTCTTTGCAGTCTCAGATGATTAATTCCTTGCTGTAGGTGTTGCAAGGATTAGTCCCCTTGCCAAAATCTGCTGGTGCGTTGACATGCTGCCTGAGTCAGAGCTGAAATGCCATTCCAAGATGGGCAACAGCTGCAGCAGCAACGGGGGTGGTACAAAGGTATCTGGGAGCTTTAGAATGGTGAGAGTAAAGCTGTTAGCAAACTAGATGGTTAGAAATTACTATTGCTTTCAAGAGTCAAAGGAATGCAACTCTTTGTTTACAAGCAAATAAACATTGAAGTAACTAGCACAGCTGTAAAGATCCTGGAGAAACGTGTGTCCCCTGTCCTGTCTCAGAGAACAACTTGTTGGACAATTTCCCCCAGACTAGATAGATATAGATGCTAGAAGGGATGTTATTGAACTGGAAGATGCTTTATTAGTACCAAACTTCACAAGAAATAGCATGGATGTGGAAGAAAGATCAGTGGAGTCAGAGAAGTGGAAGTGCTCAGCCTTGTGTGGATGACCCATTAATCCTCCACACCTTAAACATTTCAAATATTTGGTGAATGACTCTCCACAGCTTTTGGGCTTGGGCTTTTTTTCATCTGCACAGAGATGTTTATTTGATAAAGTTTATTTTCTTATGTCTGGTGAATAGTCATCCTGGAAAAGCAGTACCAAAAAAGCTGCTCAAGCCAGGTGATAATTACCCTATCACTAAGCAATCTCGCCTCTGTCTTTACCAGAATGTGCTGCTGCAGTTCAAGTTGAGAATGGTTTTATGCAAGGGAAGTGGCAGACTGGAGAGAACTCCTCTGCGTGGACACAGCAGGTCCTTTCCCTGTTTGTAGCTGGGAATTATGGTCATGATAAATACATGGTACTTAACTGTAATGAAGGGGCATTTACTGAGGGAAGTGCCAGGGCATCCATGTGGCTTGTGCCATCATAAATTTTCCTTAATCCATCCTCTAGCATGGATTTATGAAGCAGAGAGTTGTAGAAGTGACTCAAAGCCCTGTATCTCTCTGTGTCTATATGCTGCGTGCATGCTATCAGGAGGCAGAAAGCTGTACCTTACCCTGCTCTAATTTATCTCCATAATACAAATGAAGTCAGAAGGGATGTGGCAACAATAGTTCATTGTTGTTTCTTCAGTTATTTCATGATGTGCCCTGCTGCAGAGCTCATGAGTGGGAATCACAGGACACGATTCCCTGCTGTAGCAAGAACCGATGGCTGCAGAAGCCCCTTCCTGACACATATTGGAACCCAAACCATTTAAAATTCTATTGAGAAGAGGCTTTGGGTAGGAGGTTTCTTCTCCAAAATAAATATGAGGGTGGGAGTTACTTCTGGCTTTTTTATTCTCAGCTAAAATTTAGCTTTGTAGAGCATCTCTTCCAGCTTGGAAGGGATGTGCTTTATTACATTGGATAATGCCATCTTAATCTGTTACTTTCTTATTGCAATTGTGATATATGAGAGTGAGCCTTTCCATACTAGTTTACAGATGAGGGAGCATATGCTCTGATGCATTCTGTGTGTGGCATTTAAACTAACTGCTGCTCCTCACAGACACATAGAAACCACCCAACACTGCACCATAGAGGCTGTGCTGTCCAGTCAGTGAGGGGCTGCACTGAGGTTTCTGAAAGAACTCTTTTTCTGCATATCCTGACTTCAACCAGCTCCTCAAAGCCTTCAGTCCTGTTTTTGTCTGTCAAATTTTTTAGTATTTAGGGTGGAGACTGTATCTTTTGTGAAGCCACAGCAATAAGCACAATGGACTTTCAACTCTGCTGGGACCTCTGTGGGCTAATGAACACTGAATTTATTGTGGCTGCTCAGGCCTTTCCTCAGGGCCAGAGATGAGCCTGAGGATTTGATCTTGCAGCCTCTAATCACAGACACTTTTTCTGGATGCAAACCCCTGCTGTACTGCCAGCCATTGATCACCTGCTCTGCAGTGATATCCCTGCCATGTGCTTCTGGGTTAAAGCAGCACTGACTCGTGGGGTGCCAGTCCCCAGAACTCAGCACCCCTGTCTGTGCCTGGGTGAGGAGACCAAGAGCAGCCCTCCTCTTGACTCTCGTCCCCAGGGAAGTAGCAGAGGCTACGCATCTGATCTGCTATACATCTGATCTGCTGAGCTGTGTTTTACAGGGTGAGTACCCACCCTTTTCTAGCCCTATTTTAATTGCCTCTACAACCACATGATAAACACAACACTCAGGGAATCCACCAGGGAGAAAACCAAAGGACTAGCAATAAAGATGGCATTTTCTAATGTATTCTTCCTCACAGAGACTTCTGGCAATACAAGGGCCTGCATGAACTCTTCTTTCAGTGCAGGGAACATTTGAAAGCATTCAGATCATTCATACCTTATCTGTTGTGCAAGTAATAAATAATACCAATACTAATCTGCAATTACTTCTTAATGTAGTTTAATATTTAAAGAAGAGCTCAAAGTAACCTTCCATTTTCCTAAAGTGGCTATGACACAGGCCCCAGTGGGGCTGATAAGGATTTAATTGTGGCACTAAGTAATTTATCTGATGTAGAACATCAGGAACTGAAGTAGAACATTAGGAACCGAAGTGGAGCAGGTTAGCAGCGTGAGGATCACATTGTTTCAAGACCTTTGCTGACATTCAGCTCTTGTGAGAATGATTGTAAAACAGGAAGGTGCCATTCTTGTCTTTTAGGTCTAACCTTCACTGTTCTGAGCTCTGGACATTCTGGGGGAGTTCTACCCTCACCGAGTATTCAAAGCACAAAGCTTTTGGATTGTCTCAGTGACACAGGCTGATTTACATTTGCAGGGAGTTAATGAATCTCTCCTCAGTAATGATGGTAGTACTTCAGCAGATTTCCATATTGCTACTCTCATGATCCCTGGGGAATGAACCATAAACTGCTTTGTTACAGAAATGCAACACCTTTAGCATGAATCAGATGGTAATATTTAAAATAATGGCCATGCTAATTCCCTTAAGATCCGCAGAGCAAATAATTCTTTCTGCCCTCATAGCCTCATGAAAGCTTCTAGCTGCCATCATACATTATGTTCTGGACAATGCAAGAATTCTCTTAATGTCTGACATGAGATTTTTTTTGTATTCATGCTTACATGACAGAAAGATGGGAGAGCACGAGATCAACCTGACTACCAAAAATGAGAGAGGAAACACGTGAAGAGTGAATTCTGCAACCACATCTGCCATGTAAATATTCAGTCCTTTCTTGAGGAGCATCACATATCTTGACTGTTGATCGACGTGCTGCACATACAGGCTCTCATTGTTAGATGGCCATGGCTCAGTTTCTGGACTGGATGAGACTCTGCTGAAAATGTGAGGCAGCTGTTACTGCTGCCTCTGACTCCTCGCACGCCAAGACTCTCCTCCCTGCTGTCTTAGTGCTCAGCCCCATCCACATCCTTATCAACTACTCTCTTCCTTTGGTCTTCCCGTGATTCTCCTTTAACTGCTTTGTGGCCCAGTTTGCAGAACTATTTTTGTTAGCAAACAGTCTTCCACTCCCACGTTGCAATGGATTAAGAGCTTGTAATTGCCACCGCTTTAAAGTCCTCGTTAAAGAGCTGGTCAAAGCAGGTTTAATCAAGACAGCAGCAGCTGCCTGTCTACAGAAAGGCTCTCAGTGTTGGCAACAAGCAGTGGGAGTGTTCCAGAATATATCCCTGGTACCTGCAGGGTTTAGGGCCTTTCAGGGCAGACTAGATGTGCATCAACAAGTCACTGCTGCCCGTAGTCCTTCTTGTGGGCTCCTGAGGCAGCGGGGTTTTTTCCTACACTTCCACTCCCAAGGAGATCCCAGTGGTGTGGGTGAAGCCAGCAGCCTGTCAGCATCACACCACGTGCTCAGCCCAGGCTGTGTCAATGCACAGCAGACCCGGCTCAATCTCTGCAGATTTGGTCACAAACGCCCTAGGATTTTTCTGATTAAGAAAAAAAATAATCTCATCCTACATCTACAGCTGAGGGATTTTCACATCTTCTGCTTCTCACTTTTGCACGAAGCTCCTCCTTCACACGGCTGCTTCCTCACCTGAAGTGCTGGAGCAGGGAGGGACGGTGCAATCCTCCCCAGCAGCCTTGCTAGCAGCGTTCAACACATTCCTCTGCGGAGAGCCCTCAGCAGCAGTCGCCCACAACTCCTCATTGTGCTTGTTCACTCCTCTCCCAGCTGCTGCCAGTGCTGAGCCTGCTGACCCACTTCCTCTGTGAGCCTCTTTCTTCTTGGGTTAATTCCCAACGCCTCCCAAGGAGTGGGAACCAAGCTGTCCCCAGCGCTCGTGCACAGAAGGGAGCACATCCAGGCGAGCACGCAGCAGGAGCTGAGATTGACTGTTGGTGCAACAGAACTATAAGTGCAATGTAAACACCGAGGCAGCAGATGATTTGATGCTGAACGAGGCAGGTTGCTCAGTTATAACTGAGCTGCAGTTTTGTAGTCACAATGGTTGCTGTAGTGAGCTCAAAAGCAGACAGAGGCAGAGGGTGGGAGAAGGCAGAGCTTGTCTCTTTTCCCAGTGATTACTAGCAGAGGGGATGCACAATGGGTGTTCTTCAGCTCCCTTCCTTGCTTGTTCCTTTCCCTGCAAGGGCTTTTTGGCAAGTTCTCATGAGGGGGAAGAGGGTCAGCCTTGGTCAGGATTTGTAACTGTAATTCTTGCCAGTATCTGCACAGTTATTGCTATTGAACGTCTGTCTCCAAAGTAACCCTCGGTTTCTGTGTGGCTCAAAATCAAGGTTACTTGGCCAGCAACACGAGTGCCTCAGCCTGAGAGTCCCGGGTATCTTTGTTACTTTCCTTTTGGAAGAGCACAGCAAAAGAAATTCAAAAGTCTCAGCTGTAGACAGCAATATTGTTTTCACACGATATGCAAATAAACTGTAGAACTCCTCAGAGTGGGTTCAGAAAACAGCAAGATTCAGTGAGGGAGCAGAATCTGCACTTCTGAGAGATAATCCCACAGTTGAGGAGGAGTATTCAGTGTCCCATTTAAAAAAACATTGCCTAACTTCTAGCAACTATGAAGAGACCTGACATGCAGCATCTGTTATCTCACATCCTTCTGAAATGAGGATTCTTGTAGTTTTTTTGGAGCTGAGGACATAGGCTGGACTGGCTTCAGAGGTTCTTTTGTTTGACACTCTCCTCCCACCTTTGCCCTCAAACAAAAATGTACCATTGCTTAATAATGTTATATTTTTGTAGGAAATAAAAAGCACTGATGGCATGGCCGGGCAGATCAGTGATGAATACTCTGCACAGCCCTGTGGAAAGCTAATGCTTAGGGATCAATTAACCTGTCACACCAGAAGCACCACCATTTTCGAGGCAGTCATGCCTGATTTACCCCAGTATGAGAGAAGAATCCCATTTCTTAGTGGTGGGGAGCTGACACAATCCAAATGTTACAGAGAAAGAACATCTGAGAAACAGATTCTAGGACTCTGAAGAAAAGCTGCATTTCTTCTATCACTTTTGCATAAACTCATTGCCATGAATTTAATCACAAAAACATAAATATGGGCCAATGTCATTCTCTCCTCTCAGATTGCAGTGCCTCTCGGGGTTTCCTAGGACAGTGTGTGACGTGGGAAATCCTGCCCAGGCTGAGGAAGCAGTCACAGGGATTTAAAATCTGTCATCTGATGGTTTTGGAAAGAGCAAGGTGAGGACACATTGGAAAGCTCTAACAAGGTGATGAGACATGCCCCAAAACTTTACATAGGTGTTTGTTACCACTCATTTCCCTCCACCACAGCAATGTGTGCCCATAACAAATTTGCTGAAACATTGAAAATATCTCAGTAATTGAGACTGACATGAAAGACTGGAGAAGAAGGAAGAACTTTGTTTGGAACAATGGGAACTTAAATTTAAGATTTTTGAAATCAGATTTCTAAAACTGGGCAACCTTCATTATTAAATGAAGTTACTTTTCTTCCCTAGCCCTGTTTATTTTTCTCCCTCTCTCCTTTCCTGATCTCACTTGCTGATGCAGATCTCAAAGCAGCTCACATCAGAAACTCCCTTGAGCAATAAAATTCATTTTTCAGGGTCTGAGTATGTCCTGCTAACCAGCGAGGCCTTTCTCCAGCAGGGCACTAGGGAGCATCTCACTGGTGAAACTGCTTATGGGAGAAAATGCTCAAGGGAAAAGAGGCTTGGAGCTAATGATACATGTACATAGGCACCCAGACTGGGTCCAGAATAATCCTTCCTACAGACCTTATCTAGATGGACTTTCAAGCCTCTGTGTTCATGGTTGTGGCAACCATCACATGAAACCAGCCAGGTATGCTCAGCCAAATGGGCTTTTTTTTTTTATATACTAACTTATTCTTTATTGAGTTTAAACAAATTGAGCTGACCTCCTCATATGCTGCAACTTAGGATGTGCTCTCAGCCAGAGCCACTGCCAGTCAGAACCTGTCTCCTTCAGCAAAACACGGATCAAACCCTTGGTGAATTTCTGGCTAAAAAGCTGTTGCTTCTCTCTGGAAGAAATCCTGTATTGTTTAGATTATGAACACACCGACTCTGCAGCAGTCTACAGTCTTCCTATTTGAAAGGATGGGGATCTAAATATTCTCTCATTAATCTATTAGTTCTAATTAGATACCACAGCCACTTATTTTCTAATCTGGAAAATGAGCATTCCAGATGTAAAGGGAAGTATTTCTTTCTTTCTTTTTCTCCTTTTTTTTTTTCTGCTTAGTGAAATGTTTAAATGCCTTGTCAACACAGGAAAAAAAAAGTGACACTTGATGAAAGATTAAGGAAAATGGGGAAGATTAACAAAGCTTGATAGGCAGGCAATTAAAATAGAAGTGAAGGATCGTTAGTATTCATTACTAGAAAACACAGGCAGGGAGGACTGTGCAGCTGTTGTAAATCCCCAGTATCAGACTGCAGAGAAGTCATTCCAAAAAATAACTTGCTCTTTTTGCTGGTGAAGTTTCCACTGGCAGTTAAGTGGATTAGCTGCTTTTTTGTTGCCTCTTCACCCTTCAAGTCTTATCTGGACTAAAGACTGTTTGAAAGGCCTTTGAAATGTGGCACTACTAGGTTCTTGTCAAGGAAGCTCTTGCTTTCAGGAAGGTGAAATGGCTAATAACTCCCAGCAACAGTGACATGTCCCGATTAAATCAAAGTCCAGTGAGGAACAAGCTACAGTAGAGGTGCTAGACAGCAGGTTTCAGAACGGTCAGAAAAGCAAGCAACCAGTAGGTAAACACAGGACTTAAGTCTCCCCTTGTCCCAGTTTCTGGCTCTGTTTTCTCCAAGAAGTCATTAGAAAAAAAAGGAATATACAAGGTGATGAGGGTGAAGGCTGCACTTGTGCAGTTATTGCAGGCTTAAAGGCAGAGAAGCTTAATGAAGACTGCAAACAAAATTTGACTTTTTAGAGTTTTTTCCTGGAATAGTCATGGGTTTGAAGAGATCAGAAATTTTCTCCTTGCATCATCTTTATCCCTAGAGCACCAGTCTTGCTGTCACCCATTTAACTCTAGCTGATAATGGCATGCAGCATGGACTGCCAAACACACAGATAGCAATGTGGGACAGAAAGGAGCCAGAAAGCAGTGGGAAGTCTCTTCTGCTAGAGGATAACATGGAGCCCTCCACATACAGCAAGAGCCACAGACAAACTGAGGGACTTGCACTGGCTGTATCTGGCCTCTTTTCCTTTGGGAAACCTTTCCTTCAAAGAAGAGTGAGCTGGAGCGTGTCTCCAGGAGGGTGCAGGTGAGGCTCTGAATGGCAGCTCTGGGCTCTTCCAGGAGAGCCTATCTCTCTTCAAATTATTCCCTCTCCTTTGTGGCTGTGCATGTTTTCTTCTGTACCAATGGCTCATTAAACCTCTGGTTCTGAAAATACCTTGTCTGATGCTTTCTTTGTTACTAGAGTGACAGCCAGAGGAATGAACAACTTAAACCTGGGTGGCCTAACTGAGCAGTTAACTCACCCCTGCCAGACTCCTTCCTGACAAGGCTCTGGGTTCATCCTTTTACTACTTTTTCACCATTTGTGGCCTCATTACTTTCCTGTTGAGAAAGGGTACAAAATCTTTCTGCCAAGGGGAACAAAACCATTGCATTTGAACAAAACTGCCCACTTGCCCCTTGCTTCCAGTGTTTGATGTCAGGACCCTTCCAACAAAGCTGTCAGTCCCAGCCCAATCCCCAAATACCTGAAACTTCCCTGTCTAATTCTGGAGTCTTCCAGCCCAAGAATTGATTTCCTTCCGGGTAGCTTCAGGTTATCACTTTCATGTTTCATGATAGTGATCTGTCAGATTAGGAGGATTATTTAGGGCTAGAGCCCAAATTAATGATGCTACTGACAGGCAGAAAAGACATGAAACCTATCCCTGGCTTTTCATCTGCCTATTATAAATACCAACTTTGTACTAGAACGTATCTTGTACATCATTTGAATGGAAACAGAGCCAGAGCTTGTTGGACCAACTCCTGGAGCTGATAGTACAAAGCTCAGATCAAAGCATATGTGCGTGGGGGGGCTGTGCACACAGTGTGTGTCTCAACAGACTGATCTCCCTGGGCACACTGTGCTGCACCACCCCGGGCACAGACCAGCCCATGGCTACAGCAGTCACTCTTTGTCTGTTCTTCCACTGAACTGAAGCAGTGACAGGTACAAGGAGCCACAGAAGAGCTTGTGTGCTGGCACAGCAGCCAGGAATGCAGCCCTGCTGGCTCAGGGTAGCTCCACGAGCCTACTTTGTACAAAGGGCAGTAGCTGCTGCTCAGTCCAGGCCAGAAAGGTTTGCAGAAAGAATTTTGCTTTGTGTTCACTTCACCTGGCTGGCCTAGGGGAGGATAGATGAGCTTCCACAAAGGATGAAACAACCTCCAAGATCCTTGTAAGCTCTGTAGTTTGCAGTCACTTCTCTGACATAAATACAGTAAGAACCTCTAAACATGTTGCCAGGCAAACCAGCTATTTTGCTTTCTATCCTGGAGGGGTGAGAGGGCCAGGGGTCACCACTTCACACTCTGCAATCTGTTACCCTGTCAGTAGCTGCTCAGAGCCCCTCCTGATCTGTTCCTGCTGCCTCAGATGTCCTACCAGGGTGCTGAGTCTCTGACATAGCTGTTGTGGAGATGCTATGGGAGTTAGGAAAGGACATTATCAAAATGTAGCTGCAAGGAAAGATTTGTTGCTCAAGATTCTTCTTTCCTATACCTCAGAACCTTGTAAAAGGCTCCTTTTCCTGACAATCTAATCAGCTTGACAGTCTTCTGGTTTGTGTCTGAGCAGGACTGTGTGCTGGTACCCGAGTCATGTTTTCTCTCTTTGGAGCCAGTGAGGCTTGGTTTTAAGGTTCAGTAACAGTTGTTCTTTTCCCTGATTGAACACAAAGACAGCTATTCCAGCAGATTCAGTTCACATCAGTTCAGTAATCACCTTTGGTCTTTGCTTCACCCTGAAGCATAACAGATGAACAGGCAAGTGTAAGTAAAGCTTCCCCAGCCTGTCCTGTCTGGCAGACTGCTCTGAATTTCCTAAATTGGGGTTGGACCCTTCACTTAGAACTCACCTCTAAAGCAAGGCTTTAAGGAGGATCCTGATTTTTTAACAAAAAAAAAAGCTGTTCATGCCCTGGACTTTGCCATGTGACCTCTATCCCCCTGCTCAGACTTCACTGCACCCCCACTCAAGCCTGAGGTGCCAGCTGTACAAGAAAAGCCAGCCCATCTCCACACCATAAAGCCACTCACTGCAGACTCAGGCAGAGTCACACCACCTTCATGGCTGCCAGAGCAAAAATATCTTCCCAAATCTTCCCCTGTGCTTCCTGTGCCAAAGATCCAGTCAGATCAGGCAGAAGGGTCATTCCCTGTGGTCTACTAGTGCTCAAATAAGGCAGCATTTGGTGTGGGTTTGGTGGGTGGGAAAGGAAGGGGGCAAAGCTTGCTTTCCAGGGGGAGGCTGGATACTTCATCATGAAGGAGCTGAGCTGGCAGAGGTCTGCTTTCTGTTCTTTATGTCAGTCTAGATTGCTGGAGAACTCAGGACATGTTCCACTTACACACAGTGCTTGCAGAATGGACTAAGTTAGAGGGCTGCTTTGGGGATATTTTAAGGTATTTTTGGCCAGGGCAAACTACTGTAGCTCATACACAGAATTTAAGCTTTAAATATGGAAAAGAACAACAACCTAGCTTCAAGTGAGGCTAAGAAACCTCCATGATTTTGTTCTATGGCCCACTGAATCTTCAAAGAAGCACAAACACAGGGCAACTGGGCATAGATGAGCTATGGACTTTATAGGTTCATGGAAGAAATATGCATCAGCTTATTTTCTAATTGTGTTAGAGTTTTGAAAGCATGAATAAGGCTTGATTTATCTATTTCTTTAGGGATACTTCTCTTTTCATGTGTGTCTAGTACCCTAGGGAGCCAGTGTCTGACTTGCAGCCTACAGGCACACAATAATAATGAGAAATAGATCCTATGAAAGATATAATTCAAGTGATTCAGTCTGAAACAAGAGGTAGGACACCACACAACACCTCTGAATACTTCCTAATCAATAACAGGAAAGAACTACCCTCCTAGCAATACAGAATGAAGGACCTCACATTTGAAAGGCAAGAATGGGCATCAAAACCATTGCACATTTTATTTCTGCAAAGTGGCAGACCTTTGGGTACAGCAGTTTTCTGTCTTCATGAGAAACAAAACTTGTGCTCCAAAAGGGCAATGGGAACTGGTATAGATGCTTATGAAGAACTGTAAGCATACAATGAAAGGCTGTAGAAGAAAGGCAGGTTTAGGTACTGCAAAGTGGACAAGAAGAATCAGTGTTATTTTTGCTCACCATCAATGCTACTCTTCCTCTGCTTCACTGCTCTTCCAGGGATGCTGTTTGAAGCAGAGCAAAGGGGACTAAGACTCACCTATGAGCATTTCCAGCTTGTCTGTCAGGAAGGATACAGCTAAGGGCAGGGCAGGGCATAAGTACAGATTTTCCAGGTTAGGTATTTCTTTTAATTTTGGTTTTTGGGTTTTTTTTTTGTGGCTTCTAACAATTTGGAAGTCATGTGAGAGTGTATCCCACCCTCAGCTCGCTGGCTCTGGTGTCACCTTGCAGTGGCCTTGCTGTTAGCTGCTCTGCCTCAGATCCAGGTGGCTTCAGGTGACTCATGCTCCTAATTAATGCCCTCGTCTGTCTAAATGAAGCAGTGCTTTGGAGCTGGAGCCAAACAAATTGGTCCCTAGAGAAGAGGATGCTGTGTGACAGTGTGTTGCATCATCCAAACAGCATCGTCCAGAGAGGCCACCCCGGCGTGGGCTGTTGTGAAAGGAAACTGGAAACGAAGGCAGCCCCTGGGGACCAGGGACATAATCTACCTGTGAGAGCTCATCATTAAAGCACCACCACTGTGCTGCTCCAGAGGCTTGCCAGGGCTCTTCCCTATGTGTTTTGTGATTTAAAACCCCTTCCTTTTCAAATCAGGTCAGGCTAAAATGATACTGAATACACAGCAGCCCAAGAAAAGAGTTCAAGCAAGAGGGGAATGGTTTTTCATCACTGAAAGCTTTTTAACATTGCAAAGCTGCCAGAAAGATTCCTTAAATACTTGAAGGTCAGTACTGAAGCAAATACCCTTCCCCCTGCTGACTTTGGTGCCTGGCTGTCAGACAGCTGTGGACGAGACCAGTCTCCCCAGGGCTGGAGGCCCACTGGAGGCTGTGCTGATAAGCACGGTCAGCACAAGCCTGTCTGCTATTCCCTAGCCACAGACCACCAGTCTGCTCCTTCATTTCCGAGGTGAAGAGAAAAGGCTGTAATTACTGTATTTGTTTGTAGTGGAGTTGGTCATTTAGCATATCACTGCACATCAGGCTGCTGTTATTTTTTTTTTCCTCCCAGGTTTATAAAAAATCTGGTGTCTGGATAGGGTCTTGAGCTGGGCTTTAGGAAAGCAGTGTTCTTTTTGTGTGTCCATCACAGTTTTTTCCCATATGAGTAAGGACAAGTTATTTAATCTACCTGCACACTAGTTTCTTGCAAGTTTCTCACAAGCAAACAGGAATAGCTCCCTTAGCTCTGGGTGAAGGGCAGCAAGCCAGGACACAGACCCCCTTTCACCTTCCCTCTGCTTTTACCTCACTGCTTATTGGAAACCCTGCAACCAACCACCGCAGAACTGCATTGCTACAGCTGCCAGAACACTTGCAGGGTTATTGGCAGCTACTGGACAGGACAAGACCAGTTTTCTCAGAGCGGGGAGATGGGGAGAGAGGAGCACAGCTATGACAAGAACCTCAGAACATGTACTGAGGCCAAAACAAGATGAGGAGCTTAACAGAAGCTCCTCAAAAACCACCAGGGTCCCTATGAACAAGCTCTTCCTTTCTCTGCATAGGATCCATATGCAGGAATTTGAGTGTGCCATAGTCCCTAGAACAGGATCAGCATTCTTCACAGCTACTGTGCTGCTAATTAAATTTAATAGATGTATGCTGTGGAAATCACACTTAATTTATGCCCAAATTAAGCCACAAAGTTTCTATTCTTTTCCTTGGCTAATTAATGTATAAAGCAAAAGCTTATCAATAGTAAATAAATGAGATCAGCCTGTTTGCAGACTCATCCCCTAAGCTAAGCATGAGGCTTTTCAGGTAATTCCTCAGAAAAGGTTATGCTGTTTGAAGTTGGGTAACTGGAGACTTTATTTCTGTGAGTAGTAAATGCCTTGGTATCAAATATCTTTTCTATATGCATAGAAATCCTGCATGCAGCTGTGCTAAGATGTTCCTTGAGGTTTCAATCCACAGCACTTTCAGTCTTTCCGTTGATTAGTTATGGACTTTGCCATATGATAAGGCCATATGCTTTCCCTTGCAGGAAACATATCTAAATTATTTCTTTATTTTCTTTCTTTCTTTTTTTTTTTTTTAAATCCCACTGTTTTATTGTTGAAAAGACCCAGTTTCTTTACTTGTCTGTAAAAGGTAATGAATTTCAAGGAGGAAAAAGTGGAAATAATAATTTTTTTGGATGCAGAAGCTGTGTGTTTCCAAAATGTCTTGTCTTCCCTTTCTGAACAGATGTACCCACATTCACATAGAGTTTCTTCCTTAAATTTGTGGAGCTATGCACTGAGCCCATCCTTCAGCCAGGGTGTTCTCTGGCATACTGTGTAAATTATGTACAAAGTTACAGAGGTGTGTGAGCATTTATAACCACAACAGTCTGGAAGTGGCAGAGCACTGCAGCCAGGCTGGCTGAACAAATCAGTCAGGTGACATTCAGAGATGTCTGAAGGAAAAACACAGATGCCTTCCTAAAAATTTCCTAGTCAAAACCAGCCCCATTTTACATGTGAAGAACCTCAGGTAATAGAAGAACTCCCTGGTGCTCTGTGTATATATGTACAACTTAACCTATGTAATGGGCAGCTTGAATTGTCATTGGGAAGCAAATTACCATTAAGGATTTTGATGTTGTCTTTGCTGTAGCACCTGGCATGTAATTTACAGAGCTTTAGTCAGGTTAAGTGAACAAGGTGAAACCCCTAAATTGATGTCAAGCTGGTATTTGCCTTTTTAAAAGGCAAAAAGAGGGAAAAAGGTCTATTATGATCAGATGTCATAAAGATATTTTCCTTGAAGGCAATAATATTTTCTGAGCCCTTTCCTTTCTTCCATGCTTTTAGGAAATCGCAAGAAAAACATCTGGGTTTTTTTTTGTGTGGTTTTGCCAGCAATGGGATTTTTTTAGGAAGGGATTGAAGCTTTGGTTTCACAATAGAGATCATATTTTCAATCAGCTAGGGCTTTTTTCTTGACACAATGCTTTTAAAGTCACCTCTAATGATCATCTGTTTCGTTTCATTTCCACTGTAATGATGCCACTTCAATTAAAAGTGACTACCCAGAGAATCCTTTAGCAGGGCAGTTATTCCAAACACTGCACCAGTTCCACATGATTAGTGATATAATGATTAAGGTAAATGAATTGATTCCTTTGACAGAGCTTGCTGGATTTTGCTTCAACTGTCTATAGAGGTGCTTCTGTTTCTACAGCATGGGGCTGTCTTCAGCAATGAAAGTTACTGATTAAAAGGGTCACCTCTCCCACAAGAGATGCTTTTTTTTTTTTTTCCTGAGTGCAGCTCAAAAGATTTAATAATTTATGCCTCAATGTTTGTGTTATTTCACACAGTCTAAGTCTAAAACGTGTAAAGCAGAGTCCTAGCATACTAAGGAGACAGCTTGATTTTGATTGAATGGCAGGCATGGGGTTCACTGCTTTGTGATGATAAAGTTCAGATGATATGAAATTCCCCAGAAGTTACTGTTCAGTGACATCCTGAACACAGTTGTTTCTTTCCTATCTTGAAAGAGGAGGCCTGGGTCCTTGAACAGATCTTTCTGTGCTCTGCTCACACACCATCCACAGTCCCACGAGCACTCAGACACAGTTCCTGACTCCCACTCATTCCTGGCCGAGCAGACCCTCCCTCACCATTGATTTCTGCAAACTTTCCCTGGGCACTGCTCCTCTCTAATGTTTGGAAATGCTGCCCTGGAGTCCTGGAGCTGGAAGGGCTGTGCATCTAAACGTCCCTGAGAAAGAATCCAAAGCCTGCTATTTACACTGTAGCCGAATGAAGCCATTGTCCTTTCTACTTATCATTTCCAGTCTTTACACAGGCTCTGTTCTGGGGGAAAGATGCTTTCTCCTTGGCACAGACAGAGCAAAAATTATCCCAAACTGCCACCTGTAACTCCTACAATTTAGAAATATTTCAACTCTCAAGACAAGCTGCACAGATCTTGAGAGGACCTTGCTCAGCTGCTTCCCACCCCCTGCCTGGGCTGCACTCACAGTGATCTCTGCTCCCTCGTGTGAGATATCTCTAAGGTGCCTTGTATCGACCAGCACACACAGAGACCATTCACTCTCACTTTCCTAATTGATAAGGCCGTAAACAGCCATTGCTTTTTTCATCCTTCCTTTGAAATACAGTTTTTGGCTTAGACTCTCAGCATATTATCTGTGTTCCAAGGAGGCCCATCACTGACAAATCTCTGTCCCCGGTGAATCACATACTTGACAGAAACTATTCTCCTAAGGCTGTTCACATGAAATTAATGGGTTATGTTGATTCTTGCAAACCACAGTTTCTTGTCTCCCAGCTGGTCTTAGCAGCTAAACAGCTCCAGGTGACAACTTCTATTATTCCTCANTCCTGAGTGCAGCTCAAAAGATTTAATAATTTATGCCTCAATGTTTGTGTTATTTCACACAGTCTAAGTCTAAAACGTGTAAAGCAGAGTCCTAGCATACTAAGGAGACAGCTTGATTTTGATTGAATGGCAGGCATGGGGTTCACTGCTTTGTGATGATAAAGTTCAGATGATATGAAATTCCCCAGAAGTTACTGTTCAGTGACATCCTGAACACAGTTGTTTCTTTCCTATCTTGAAAGAGGAGGCCTGGGTCCTTGAACAGATCTTTCTGTGCTCTGCTCACACACCATCCACAGTCCCACGAGCACTCAGACACAGTTCCTGACTCCCACTCATTCCTGGCCGAGCAGACCCTCCCTCACCATTGATTTCTGCAAACTTTCCCTGGGCACTGCTCCTCTCTAATGTTTGGAAATGCTGCCCTGGAGTCCTGGAGCTGGAAGGGCTGTGCATCTAAACGTCCCTGAGAAAGAATCCAAAGCCTGCTATTTACACTGTAGCCGAATGAAGCCATTGTCCTTTCTACTTATCATTTCCAGTCTTTACACAGGCTCTGTTCTGGGGGAAAGATGCTTTCTCCTTGGCACAGACAGAGCAAAAATTATCCCAAACTGCCACCTGTAACTCCTACAATTTAGAAATATTTCAACTCTCAAGACAAGCTGCACAGATCTTGAGAGGACCTTGCTCAGCTGCTTCCCACCCCCTGCCTGGGCTGCACTCACAGTGATCTCTGCTCCCTCGTGTGAGATATCTCTAAGGTGCCTTGTATCGACCAGCACACACAGAGACCATTCACTCTCACTTTCCTAATTGATAAGGCCGTAAACAGCCATTGCTTTTTTCATCCTTCCTTTGAAATACAGTTTTTGGCTTAGACTCTCAGCATATTATCTGTGTTCCAAGGAGGCCCATCACTGACAAATCTCTGTCCCCGGTGAATCACATACTTGACAGAAACTATTCTCCTAAGGCTGTTCACATGAAATTAATGGGTTATGTTGATTCTTGCAAACCACAGTTTCTTGTCTCCCAGCTGGTCTTAGCAGCTAAACAGCTCCAGGTGACAACTTCTATTATTCCTCAAGACTTTAGAAAAGCTGTGAACTACTGGCAGCACTTTGGTGCTACCACTGATGACATCTCTCAAGTCACTTCTTCATGGAATGACTTACTAGTGTTTTCTTTTTTTCCCCATCTGCACTTCTAGGTGAGGTAGAACTTCTACTGTGCCCTGAACCAATATGGTTCAAGCTTTTTCAGAGTAACTTGACGTCAGTGTCCTACAATCCCTGTCTCAGTTCTCACCCTTCATTTTTAACTTAAACACCTCTGCCTCAGAGTCATCCTTTTTATTGTAGTCCTGTCTGTTGCTTTTTTTCCTCTATGATTCCATAATGCTGTGCCTATCTAATGAAAACGGGATGGCTTTTCAGCTGATGTAAATTGGGTGAACTGTAGCAATATCAGCAGATATTGCAGATATATGCAGATAAGCAGAGTTGTGATGATTTACACTGACTCAGTTCTGACCAAATACAAGTAGCTACAATAACTTACTGTTTCATGTCTGCTGGAGTGTTTTTTGGCCATCACTTTGCATCCATTGCCTTTGAAAGGAAAAAAAAACCCAACCCCATGCTTTCAGCAAGTTATGCTGTTGTTCAAGGTCTGATATCAGGACTGCTGTGTAATGGAAACATGCAGGGGTGAATCACACCACAGCTATTTTAGCCTGAAACTTGATTCTTGTGGTAAAACACACTCACTGGCACTGGGGGAGTCATCACTGGGGCAGGTGGTTTGGGTCTCTGCAGGAACAGGCTGGTAGCATTCAAGAGAGACTGTCTTTATCCTGCCAACCACTTCCATCACATGTTAGAGGAGACAGTCCTCTTCCCTCTAGTTTCAAGCTTTGCCCACATAGAAGCTGCAACTCAAGCCTCTTCAAGGAGAATTAGGAGGGAGCTATAGGTCTGGAAAAGAGGGATCTCTGATCCTGACCTCCTGCTGCCCCCCTGATTTGTCAGTCCCATTTCTTTGACCTTGAGATACAGCCATTTCAAAGCTAAGCACACTGTGTTTGCCAAGTCATCTGTTAAACACTGGGGAAATGTTCAAAGTGAACAACATATTTAGCCTTTCAGAGCTAATGATAGGTTTGCTTGAAACCAAGCCCTATTCTGATGTGATTTATTCTTGTAGTCTGTATCTCTCTTTCCTTTTTTAAAAAACTTATTGAATGCAGGTGATGTATTTTTGACATGATTGATTTTGACCTGAATGTGCCTGAGCTAAATGAATCAACATTGCCAATTCCCCCTGTCTGGGACTCAAGAGCAGCCAAGTTGATAAGGGCATTCTTCTTCCCATTGAAATGTTCTAGCAATAGCCCTTGTTTTCCAGCTGAGGAGTCATCTGTGTTGTATCAAACTGCTCTCTGTGAAATGGTGGAAATTTCATAGAGCAGAACTAGGGCTGTTGTATTTCCTTTGGATTCATCTTTCACCCGTTATAAGGCTGTTCACTCTAGGTAAAAAAAAACCCAAGGCAGGTGGATTGATAGCGGTGACTTCCACCCCTTGTGGCTGTTGCTCTGAGTTTCTAGGCAACAGGCTGCTAATTAATATTTCCATCTGAGTTTGAAGGCACTGGACCTTTGGTGAGAAAGTCTGTTGTCTTGCAACACTTTCCCCTTTGTATTGCAGCCTGCAGAGGCTCAATTAAACTGCTTGACTTCATGTTGCTTCTCTGAGCTCACATCCCTGGGGATTTCATTTCCAGGCAGATAGCCACACCTTGGGAAGGTTCCCTGCTTCAGAGCAGGTGTCAGGGGCACTGGCACTGCTGCTTGCTCAGCTTTTAAGCAGAAGGAAGGAGATGCCCTGGGATCCGCTCATGAGAAGCGTTAAGCACTGCCCTAGGTACGGCCAAATCTCTGCTAAGAAGATCGAGAGGTGTTGTCTGTGCCTCGGGCTAATGTAGGAGTGAGGACCTTCCTCCCCAGGATGGATGCTCAAAGCCTCTCCTCACCTCACCCCTCGCTACTGCTCTGCGAATGTTCCCTGTCAACTGCGCTTCATTCTGCCCCGCCTGCCTCTCCAGCCCGCACAAGAAAGCAACTGCGTGTTTCTATGAGAACATTATCGAGCAATTGTAAACCGAGGCTCCCCAAGATGAGGTTTTCGCAGGAAAACAGTGTCTGGAGCCAGCCACTGGAGGGAGCCACTGGCAGGAGGCTGGACTTGGGCAAAAGCAGTTAAAACACCGCTTAGCACACCTTGCCACTTAGAGCCACTCCTTCCTGCAAAGCGGCGGGTCCACGTGTGAGAGATTGAAATACTCAGAGAGAGAGACTCTTAAACCCCGGATTCTCCCAGGGAAAGCCCAGGTGCTGCAAACCATCCTGTCAGAGGGCCGGGGATGCAGCGGGGCAGTACCCGAGATGCCCTGTGCAAATGCTGCCACAGCCCGCACTGAGCAGCCTCCCTCAGGGAACTCTCTGCTCCCAGCTCTGGCCCGTGCTCACAAAAACCACTCCTATATGGAAGGAGAGCTATTCCAGATGCAGCTGCTTAAGGAAGAATACAGGAGTAGGGCAAGAAAGTAGAGATTCCCCTCAGTGTTTTCCCATTTCTCCCAGCAAGCTGTGGTTTAAAGACGTCCAGATGTGAGATCTTTGTACTTTACAGATCTTGATGGATCTGGTCAAATTCCCTGACAAGAATTTAATTTAATAAAATATTTTAAGGCAAAGAGCAAACACACCCAGAGAACATGTCATGGTGCAAGGACCAGGGAAGGGCTTGGCTCTTAGGCATGTCCATGGATGCTTTGTTTCATTAGGAATATTCACTGGAAAAATAAAGGAAGTTGCACCATCATTGGCAGCTTGATTTGGTTCTGAGGTACCTATTTCGACACAAAGGCATAACTGAGCGTACAGCATTAGGGAAAAGAAATAGACCAGGGACTTGATTTTAGATTTCTCTACACCTATCTTGTTCAGAGAGTAGGAGAGGAATTTGTGACAAGATACATCTTCTGTATGACATCTTCAACAAAAAACAAATAAGAGGGAATGTGAAGAAAGAAAAAATCACCTGCTGAAGCTGGGGCAATTTTTTAATGCCATTTACAAACTGACCACACATATCTACTTCACATGTGCTGCTGAAGGACTTGGGAGAGTCTGACCTGACATTGGTCCTAGTTTGGGATTTTGTTTTGCTGCACTTTTAAATCTTCAATATCTTTAAAGCTAAGCAGCACCTCCACAGTCCCTTTGACCTTTATCCATGTCCCCCACCTACCACATTCTCCCAGTGGGTGCTTTTGTCTTCGCCTGGGATCCTGCAGATCCATTTCTATGACCAGTGACACAGTGGCCCAAGTCACTTCTACCTTTTTTTGTCTGGGGAAACACACAACCATGGCACTGCAACTGTATTTTCTAGTCTGTTGTTTCTCAGTCAAGGTATTTGATATTACTGGAAGGTTTCCAGCTTCCTAGTTCAGACCCTGCTACTGACACCCAGTCAGATGAATTTATGTGGAGTGAGGCAGAGATGTTAAAGTGTAAATGCAGGTCAAAATGCTTAAACGCTTCTCTAACATCCTTTCACTTCTGTGCTGCACTCTGGTGCCTTGAAACTGACCCAGCCCTGGGTTTTATTTTGCCAAATCAAACCCTAGAAGGCACGGCTTTGCAGATGGTTTAAAAGGCAGCACTCATTTTGTCTCTTCTGACTGTATCCGCTACCAGCAGATGGAAATGTCTTTGTCCGCTTTCCACATAACTCCCGTCCTTAAGCTGGAGATGAGCCCCTGCAGGGACTGAACATTGCTTTAGCACCGGCCATAAATAAAATCTGCTTTCAAGGAGAACAAAGGCAGTGGTGAGGGGTGGAAGAGCAGCCCCGGCAGTCTGGGCCATGGGGCAGGCGCAGCTCCAGCTGCCGAGGGGCTGGACAGCTCAGGGTGGGCCCCAGGGGCTTGGCAGAGGGACTCCTGGCTCAGAGAGGGGCTGCTGGGCATTGATTCCACACCAGGGACACGCAGATGCACATTTGCTTAAACTAATGAAGCAGGGTAAGAAGCTGCCTCCTCGTCTGGCTTTGCTGATGGCTGGCGCAGGCTCCTTTCTGCATCGGTTTATTAGCTCTGATAGCTGATCTTATCTAATTGAATTATCTGCTAATGATGCAGCGTCGCCCCCTGAATGTTTTTTATTCTCGCATAGGTGGAACTTGTCTGTATTGCCAGACATATGACAGACAGCCTTTGGTGCAGGGTGGGAGCAGGCAAGGGAACTATTCAATACACCTTTTTCTTCCCCATGCCGTGCACACTGGTTAGGGCTGGTATTTTCCTCTGTTGCTCATATTAATCTACTTGTCCAGTGCTTGCCCCAGAGCACTGCTTGCAGTCTCTTGGGGAAAGCAGACAGAAGGAAGGAAGGTTCTTCCAACATCAGCAAACTTCCCCTATACAATCATCTAAAGTGCCTGGTGTTTACAAGCAAATTAAACAGAAAAGCAGTGCTGAAAGGGAAATGAAAATGGGAATCAGCTGGGAATGGCACATGATGATATGTTTAGCTTTGCTAGGCATGGAAAAATATTTATTTCAGGCCTCAGGGATATAACAAGGGGCATGTAATTAACCAGCATCAGCAATGAAGGCCACTGTTTTCATGCCTCTCTGACCCCAGGGACCAGCTGCAGCAAGTGAGGCACTAACTCTGGCTGGTTTGAGACCCACGCTGCCAGCCTGCGGCAGAACAAGCACCACTACTCGAGGTTTCCTAAGGACTTTCTCTGTGTGTAGCCACAGGGCTGGGAGGATACTGGTTTGAAACTGGAGTGATCAGTCTGGTGGTGAATGTTCATCTAAGTCACACCTTTAGATAAATTTCCCTTTGATGTCTGAGGTCTTTAGGTGTGTGGCTATGTTTGGACTTGAAGGTTGAACTGCTGAGAAGTGACAAAACACAATGTGACAGTTCATGACAGGGGGGAGAGGAGGAAACAGAGAGAGGAGATAAGAAAGCCACGTGAGAGCAGAGGCTACAGCATGGTCAGGCTGGGAAAACACCACTGCCAATACTGAGTAACTGTCAGGACCAGAAAAGGATGAAAACCCAACCCGAAACAACACAAGCAAATTCTCCATCTGACTTTCAACCCTGAGGAGCTCACTGACTTGCAGCGTAGAGCAGCCAATGCCAGGGATGTGCTGAACCAGCACCCAGCAGGTTGCTTTGGGGTGGCACTGCTGCCACTCTAACAAACCCTACTGAGCAGGGGGCTGCAGCTTGCCAAAGGCACCTCATGTAAAGCTGGAGCCCAACTGCTCTGCTTCTGGGGCTCAGGGGTTATATGGCATTCCATGGCTTGTTTTAGTTCCTGAACACCTCGTTTCCTTGGCTGAAAAAGCAAAGACAGCAGCACTTTTCACCCAGTCTTGCTTGCTTTTCCTAATGGCCTGTGTGTTCTTTTAGGAGCAGAGACTTTTTCATGATCTAAAAGCCCAGCACCCAGCACAGTTTGAATTGTCTCTGGTAACAGAACAGACTTTCTGGCCTGTGCCTATCTAAGGAGATGTCAAGTTTCCCAATTTCTTTTAAAGTTTCCCAAATGATGCTTGGGTGCTAATATATTCTGCAGTTGCTGAGTCACTCCAGAAAATAAACAAAAAAAAGGGAGAGAGGAGGAGAAAACAATGACATTTCCTGGAGGTGTTGTAGCTGCTTTTCTATTGGCCATTTGGACCATCCTATCAAACTATTCAGAGAATTAAATCCTCAGCATCAAATTAACCAATATATGTAAAAAAGCCACAAGAAGAGATTGTAATATTTCTAGTTAACATTTCAATTCTTAAGTCTTAATTCTGGGACCCTTCCTGGTTTCAATTCCTGCCTTCTATTCCTATTACAACATTTTTTCTGTGATATGCAGGAAGGTGAATGAAGATTTTTTTCTTTCCTTACTACAACTCTGAATCAAGCATTTCACAAGGAGTGTGCAGTGTCTTCCCAAGACCTTCCTGCACCCTAGGACAGGTACTCCAGAGCAGCAATACTCTTATTTGTATAGGGCTCTCCTTAAATTTGCTGGCTGAGTCCCTGCAGAGCCCAGAGTAGCCTGGCCCCAGCATTGCTATAGAAACAAGGCAGTGGCAAAAGATGTGCTGGAATCTCTGTATCTGACTGAAATAGCTCCTACCTACCCGGTGTGCTGGAGCCTTTAACAGCCTGACCTTTCTGCTGGAGCCTCCTGTGCTTTGTAGCAGAGACACAATTAGCTTTTATTTGGCCCCATTAAAACTTGCTCCTGCAGCCAGGCATTGTGCTGCCAGCTAGATTCCTGAGAACTCTGCTAGGAGAGGGGTTGTCAGTGAGGAGAGCACACTGGGTCATATCCCTGGAGGTATCATCCTCCCTCCCACTTGCTGAACCTCCAGCCTCAACCCAGGCATGGCAAAGACACATCTCAGACAGAGAGTATCAGAGGACAGAGAAAGGGACCCACTGCAAGTATGAGCTGCTCTCGGCACCCCACCCCAGTAACAGGATGGGAGCAATCCCACCTCCTCTTAGGGTGCCTGGATATGGAACTGGCCCTTCTCAGGGCTTTAGGCTTGTTGACTGAATGCATCTGGGCTCACATTGCTGCCCATCACAATGGCATCAGGCACCATCCAAATGTAACAGCAGCGTCCCTGCTGCCCACTCTGTAGCCCAAAGGAAAGATGCCCATCACAAAAGCACTGGGGAGACAGCCCTTCCAAAGCAGCTTGTGCCTCATAAGTCTTGACAGGAGTCAGTCAGGTTTTGGATTGTGCCTTGCTGGGAGTTACAGTGCCATACTGCTGGTGAAAAATACCTCTGTGGTTCTGAGGCCCATGTCAGACAACTGTGGGATCTGAGAGTCCAGGGTTAGCTTCTATTCCTAGGACTGCCTGAGTCACAGAACCTGTGAGACAGAGCCACATCACACAGCCAACCAGGGGCTTTCCTTTGGTCTAAATCAGGATGACAAGCTCAGACTCTCTAAGAAAAGAGACAGAGCTTCATCGCTGCCTCTCGTCCATTCACCAGCTGCTGCTTGCTGTGATGGACAGGACTGGTACCGTGAATGCCAGCCGTTTTCCCCACACTCCCCTGGAGAAACAGCACTCTAACGTGCACTCCCCAACCCTGCATTCACCTCAGAGATTCCTCTCAGCGCTGTCATGGCTCCTCTCAAACTCCTTCAGCTTCCCTAAGGAGTACCTGGCCCTCTGCCTTCACAGCAGATGCTTTCACCTCTCCTCAACCCCCATAGCATCCCTGGTGTCCCTGGGCACATCCCTGCACTGAAACCAGCTCCTCTGCACGGCCCAGGCCAGCTGCAAGGCGAGTGCCTTGTACAGCAGCAGCACGGGCACTCCAGGCTTAAATGTCTCCCTGAAGCCAGAGAAGATTTGGAGAAATTCTTTATAAATAACCACCAGCTTAAAGTCTGATACCCCATAAAGCTGTTTTTTCTTTTCCTCTGGCTTTCAGAATCAGATGGATTTCTTCATCCATCAGCTAAAAGAGGGGAATATTCCTGCACCTTTTCTCTAGGGTCCAGCAATGCCAGCTCTCACAGGACTGCTTTCCCCTCCCTGCCTGCAAAGGATGGGCAGGCACCAACACACAGACAGTGTGTTTAAAGAAACCTTGCTGCTTGAATAACACAGGATGAACATTTCATTAAAAGATGACACTCTTGTTTTGACATAATTTTGTCTTTTAAATGAGTCCATTCTTCTCAATGACAAATGAATCTTTCTTTGGGCTATAGGGATGTTTGAGGTTTTTTCTCCCCCTCACTGAAAGAATGGGAAAACTGCTGCAAGTTTTTTTCTAAAAAGTAGAGCAATGGAGACAAAAAAACCCCCAACTTTCCCTCTCTTGCCCAGTTCTCATTGCAATAGTCTGCCAGTGTACAATTCTCAGGGAGCCACAGCAAATGGTCACAGCAATCACAGACTTAATCAGCAACTGCCAGTAAGAACAGGCCAGTGTTTATGACAGGCTTTATTCTGTGGGAATAGAGCTTTGACTTGTTATCTCCTGAAAATCCTCACTGCCAAATCCTGCCCTGTGTATTGTCAGTGCTACCTTCTTTCTAAGCCACTCACTGGTCATGTTAGAGCAAGTTGATGAGAGCTAATGAGGCTGGGCTGATTTATTGGAACCAGCATGCTTGTTTTTTTCCTCTCTCTAGGGCTGCTACGAACAAGGGGTAAATGCACTGACGTCACTGGTGTGAGGCTGATGTAAAGCCAGGGAAAGGAGAGGCAGGCACACAGTTTAATCGGATGCTCTGGCTGCAGATCTGCTTGGCATCCACCATTCGTTTCTCTTGTCGCAGAACAGGAATTGCCAGCCCTTTGCTAAACGCACTGGAAATGCCTTTCCTTCCAGTGCTGGGGCTGGGAAGTCTCCCTCAGCTTCCTCTGTTACACTGCATCTGAAACAGCCCAGAAAGGTTCCTGGAAACAAGGGCCTCAATGAGCTGTCCCCAACCCCCAGCAGTAGCAGAGCCAGAGGGACCTTCCTCCTCCTCCTCCTCCTCCTCTTCCCGGCAGTGGAGATCACCCAGGCTGCTCCCCAGAGCTTTCTGCCTCCCCACACTGCTGCTGCTCTGCCCCAGACTTGTGAGCACTCCCAGCTGGAGCAGGGGCTGAATCCAGCACTTCATAGGCCCTCTCTTAGACTTCCAGCCAAAATTCTTAAGGAAGTAAAAATGGGGTTTGCAGCTCCAGCTACTTGAAGCGTCTCCAAGTTGGCTGAGCTGGTGGCTTCTATAATTTATATTGCATATGCAGCAGTAGCCCTCCTGGGAATCTTAGGACATTAAGTCCCTGACAGAGCCATTCTGACACGTGCTCTGCGTAGATGTTTCCTTTCACCACTAGATCTACAAATGTCTTGTTCATATTTCAGCCCAAGTGTGATACAGCTGGACCCAGACAGACAGGGTCGTTCTAGTGACTTGATCCATCAGAAAGAGAAATGCATGATAAATTCTCTACTGCTTGCTCTGCAGCCATCTTTACACTGTTCATGTTTGGTACACTGCAGAACAGGAATCCATCTCTGTTTTCAGCTTTGGTAATTCAAATAAATCAACTCATAAAATACAAAAAAGGGACAGAGAAAGAAAAAGAGTTTTTCTATAACTAAGACTCTAGTGGAATACTTCATCCTGAAACCTGCTCACTGCCACTCTGTGGCAGCCATCACAGAATTTCAATGGGAAAACAAATGATTTCTATTGGACCAGAGTGGCTGTTGTTAAAAAGTGGCACTAAAAAGCTGGATTTCCAAAGTAGTTGCTTAAAGAGCCTGACAAAGCACTTAGATTAGCAGCAAATCACAGGAGGCAACAGCTTGTTTCATATGTCTCTGAAGAGCTACGTACATTTCTGGTGGCATATAAATAATAATAAATATGTATATGCAGAGATACAGAGAGCCTTAGTCACACAACATGTACGAGTATTTGCAGTACAACACAGAGAGTCCATTCTTCAAAACCTGCCCCGAAGCAGCAGCATTCAAAATGAGTATCAGGGGGTTTATAGCCATTATTCCTCCTCGGGTGTTTAAACACTGACTTGTCTCCCACCTCCTTTCCATCTAAACCAAGACCCGACTCTGGTGGCTCCTGACGTGACACCCTTCCAGGGAGTGAGCACTGCACCTCATGTGCCTGTGCCCCCACAGATGGTTATCTGGAGTCCTTTACAAGAGAAACAACACCAGTATATGTCCTCCTGGGGTCACAGACCTGCAGCATAGACTTTCAACTCCACAGCTTTTAACTCTGCAAAGGCCAAGGTTATGCCATCCTGGGTGAAGAGAGGAACTGCAGCTGCCTGGGCTGGTAATTTGCTCTGACTTGTGCACCATCCATGAGAGGGATGAAGCAGCCCCACAGCCTTGAGAGAAGAGCAGTTGGTTGTTTACTTCCTCAGCTTCATACATATTCTTCCTCTCAAAGCTGCCATTACTTCTCATTCCAACATTATTGCCCCTAAGACCAAACTGCATTGTTGGGGAAAAAATTGTTTTAATAAACGATCCATTGTGAGCAACCCAATTTTTGTGCTTTCCAAATAATGGAGGTCAGAACTTAAAAGAAACAAGAGAGTTTTCAATGCCTCTTACATTCTTTCTTCATAGGAATTGGGCTCTTACTGAAATGGGGTTTTATTTGCCAATTACAAATAGTGCATTCATGCACTGAAGGAAGCTACTCCTTGATTCTCAGCAGGCATGAATCAACATGTGTTCCCTGACTCAAGAAAGCTCTACTGATTTACTCCCGCTGAAGATACGACTTTTTCCTCATGCAACTCTACCTTTCTCTGAGCAGTTTACAAATTATGACTCTACTGAGAGATAAAGAGGTAGATATATTTCATTATTAACTCCAAGCGAGTAGATTTTGACTTTCAAGAGGACTTTAATTTCCTTGGTTTGATGACTAGCTCATAAAGGTTCCTCCAACTCAGTAAAAAGCAAAACAAAATGCAGCACACTGAGCTCCAACAGAGGCATGGAATTGAGAAGGCTACACCCTGTTGTCCAGCCAGGTTCTGGGATAGTTGAAGAAGAACCCAGTCAGGATCCTTCAGACCTCGGTAGGTTTCATATAAAACAGTGGGAAAAGGGGAGGGGAGAAGCCTGCAATGACATTTTGTTAGCACCAGCTCCAGTGCTAAACCTGCCCTATTGACAGGGACAATGTTAGGGGACATCTATTTAAGAATTTGGAAAGCCTCCCATACTCAAGGGTTGTGGAGGTGCCTCTAAGAGAGAGCAATGTCACCATGACATCCAGGACTCTCAACTCCTCTTGACTTTAGTGGCTACAGGAAAATACAACTGAGAGATAGAGCTGCCAATTAAAGACACTGTGCATCTTTTCTCATGCAAAGAAACTGCAGGTGGAAAACACAAAATCAAGATGTACTGAGCAGGCTTTGTTTATTTATTTCACAGCAGCTAATTAATAAATGTCCTTAGATGCGACAGCTCTGTTTTTAGCAAACTCATCTGCGTTTATTTTGCCAGTTTGTATCAAAGCCAAGTGACCCCTGGAGCTGTTCCACAACCAGATTCTTCTGTCTGCACCCAAAATCTGATCCTTTGAAGAAGGACTTCCTAAGAGGGCTCCCTTATCTTACAAGGGACCTGGCTCAACGTGGTGCTCCTCCTCCCCACTGTGCTAATATTAACTCTGGTGTGGAGAAGTTTCTGGAGATAGATCCCCTGCATGCTTGTGGTAAATGTGGTTTGGTTTCTTTGGCAAGGGAGCCCCTTTCATCACTGTGTGGTGGTTCATACTTCACTGGCATTATTACTATTTGTTGTTTTACATTTTGTTTCCCCTCCTCTCTTGGTTTTAAAATGCCCTTTGGTGAGTTCAGCTTCCCTCATTTTCCACAGTTGCCAGACCTGTGTTTGAAGCCAGGCTGAAATACTTTCATTTCATGGTCCAGCAACAAGCTCCATCCAAATTATGCTGCCTTGAGAATATTCTTGAAGAAGGATAGACAGCCTCTGAATTGACCAGGTGTTTTAAAGTTTGGAAGCTGAGACTTAAATCCATCACAGATTTAATCTTCTGTTAAACTCCCTGTTTTTATTCAGCCCTGTAATGTCACATACATGAGGGTGATTTCTCATTTCCTAGTAAACATACAGCAGAATTTGTTCCTTTCATACTTTTCTGACCTATGTTGGGATTAAACATCAAAGATTTGGGCATATGTCTGGGAACAACTTGTATTCCAGACCTCACCAGTAATGCTGGTTTATGTTTTGATCTGCACAGATAGTCCACTCTGATTTCACCCGTGCCAGAAACCAGAGTTGCCAATTGCAATTTTTGGCTGGGGCAATCAGGCAGCTTTCAGACATATGTTAAATTAAATTTGAAAATTAGCACTATTGGTCCCAATATAAACAAGTGCAGAGAGAACAGGGTTTATATTTTCTGCTTCATGGGGTTTGAGGTAGTAAGAAAATACCCCAGCATATGATTGTTTACCAGGCTAACAGTCCCAACATCTAATATACTCCAGATTTTTTAGAGCATTTGTAATAACAATGGTCAGATCTATATCTTAAAGCCAAAGAGAGTTCTACTGAGCCATCTCCTTAGCAGACAAAGTGGCCTAGCTCCAAAAATATTAACAGAACTGCAAGCACTGACACCAACTATGGATCTGGCCATATGTGAATTGGGATTAATGTTTTGATTTTATGTTTTCCAGGCATCATGCAAAACATTGGCTAATTGGCAACATTTGTATTTAAAAGGCAGTTAAAATAGTAACTGTATTTATATATCCATGTATAGAAAAATAGATGCAGAGTGGGAAGAGAGAGCCTAATGGATGTAATCCAAATTATGAAGGGAAAAAAAAATCAGTTTTAGGGCAGCAAGAGATTCCCTTTGCAACCTCCTGTACTTAAATTCCAGTCCATTTCTTTGCAGACCTGAGGTTCCTCTAAGGTCTTGTTTTTATCATGTAGAACAAGTAATACAGTGATCCTTAAAGAAAGGCCAGCATTTTATCTTATTCTCTTATTAACATAAGCATTAATGGTTTCTAGTAAGCTGGTATATTAGGACAGTTCTAGAACCTCAGTTTGTTTCGTTATGTTTTCTCTGCCCTGTCCAGTCGAGCTGGGGGAGTGACAAAGCTGCTCTGGGGGGCTCGTGGCATCCAGCCAGGGTCAGTTCACCACAGGTGGGCAAATATTTACTCTAAGGTTTGTTAGGACGGAGCCTGATACCAATCCCCACACAAACCCAGCTATTTATCAAGGAAAAAAAACCCCCGAACAACAACCTATCCCTTTATAAGTGTTGACTCCAGAACCAATATTTGAATTTAATATCCTGTGTACAGGCACTTGTAAAATAAACAGGTCTGTTTGCATTGGTATTTAGCTGTTGGAGATACACTGAATTGCTTATTCCTCCCTTTCCAGAGCAAGATCATACAAAACTTCTGGGAATTGACTAAGAACTGAACCAACAAGTGCAAATGTTTTTTTCAAGGCTTGTGAAAGACAGAAAGCTCTACATTTATGAAGAAGCCTCTGGTTTTATGACTGACACCCAAAGTGGTTGCCATTGCTTCTAGCAGAGAAGACCATCAGTTTAACCTCAGCTGTCACCCCAGTGTGCTTTGCTTCAACTCCTCCTCTTCCAGCACTGCAGAGACTACCCAAAAATACAACCATGGAGTATTCCAGTTGGAGGGGACCTACAACAATCATCTAGTCTGACTGATTCAGGGCTGACTGAAAACTAAAGCATGGCATCTAAAGCCTCTTAATGCCTCTTAAACACAGGCACAGCCTTGGGGCACCAATCACCTCTCCTTGGAAGCCTGGTCCAGGGTTTGGCCACCCTCTCAGTAAAGAAAAGCTTCCTGATGTCCAGTCCAAACCTCTCCTAAAGCAGCTTTGAGCCATTCATAGAATAGAAGGGACCTCTGGAGCCCTTCGAGTCCAGCTCCCCTGCCAGAGCAGGGTCACCCAGGGCAGCCCACAAGTGTCAGGCACTGCTCGTGTTGGTGTGTGAGTGTTTCCAACACACGCCTGACCCCCCGTGCTCTGAGGAGCCCTGTAAACCTTCCCAGGAGCACTGCCACCCTCAGACAATGCCATGCTGACCCTTGGCTTGCTGACTGTACTCCTGTTGGCACCTCCAACCCCCAGGCTCCAGTTTAAAGCTAAAGTAGAAAGCTTTAAAGGTTTTTTATCTTAAAGGCTTATCATCTATGTTACAGATACACAAGATGACAAGGATGTTTCCAGAACGCTTCTCCAAACAGATGCTTTGAACTGGGCAGCTCTGACCCTGCAGGCTGTTGCCTCTGAAAACGGCCACGATCCAGAATCATTTTGCTCCTAAAATCTTCTTCCGAGTTCTTTTACAGCTTCATGAACCTGAAATAACCCTTTCAAGCTGGTGGGTTTGCTCCTGTGCAGCCCAGGATCCCAGGGTGAGCCTAACTGGCAATTTTCTTTTCTTCCCTAGACTTCACTCACAGTTTACCATTTGAATCTGGAGGCTACAAGGCTCACTGCAGCCTGGACAGATGTTTGAGAAGATATGCAGGGTATGAGAGGAATAATCCAGCCGTGTCCTCCTGGACTTAGTGTCTCTTCTGTGTCATTCCCATTTCACTCCCTGGGTCCCTCAGGGAAACTAATCAAATTCTGTTTGCTTTGACCAGACAAATGTTTCTTTCCCAGTAGTTTGAACTGCACTATTAGAAAGCCTATTTAGAGGCCTAATTAAGGTTTCTGCCACTTAAATCAACTCAAACACCATGCAGAGTACTGAGTAATAGGACCTTGCTCTCTACAGCAGCTTTTTTTTTCTACATAAAGGAAAATAAATTATATTCATGCAACTCTCCAATCTGCTCTGTGTTTTCCAGCAGTGGCCTCTGATGTAAATTCTCAGGGTTTGAGCTCTTGCCTTTGCCAGGAGACAGAAAAAGGGGAGGCAGTGGGACATATTGCCTCCTGCATGCAGAGATGAGACTTGAAGGAGGAAAGTCCCCACACACCAGAAAAGCTGTAGCAAGTGTGACTCAGTAAAGTCCTCCCTGCACCCTGAAACTCTCATTCAACCTGCAAAACTAAACCTGCCACCTGTATTCCAAACCCTGGTTTGGATGCTTCTGCTGCAGGGATGTCCTTGCCATCTTCTGGCTGATACACAAGCTGGTCTTCAGAATATCATCAAGGTCACTCTGCTCTTACCATGATGAAGGTTTATTCTTCAGCTGACTTCTTTCTAGTTTCTTCTCTTGGTGGCTTGGGAGAATGATCTTCTCTTGGCTTTTATTTTTCTGGAAAGCAGCAGGTATTTTCAGTGTCTCTAATTCTTCAGGATAAATATATTTGTTGCTTCACTTGTAGCTACTGCTTGGTAGTAGTTCTGTTTATATTATGGCTGGGATGTGCTGATCTCCATCTGTTTTTATTTCCAGATTTTGTTCCACTTCCTTATGTAAAGACGAGCCAGTAAATCTCATTTCAGTATATTAATCATGAATCCACATCCAAACCTTTTTACAGACTTTTGCTTTCAGTTACTCTGTTTACACATCCAAAAAATATATCATATTTTCCTCATGCACAAGAATAGTGTTGGTTTCAAAGACTGTTGGAGCTCAATCTGGTAACTGCAATGGTGCTGAGGACAAGTGTATAGTGAACCAAGTCTCGGCTGTCCATTCCATCCCTGTCTAGCCTGTGCCTTGCACATGGAACCACCCCCATTCTTCAGTGTGCCTGCATTTCCCTAGTGTCTTGGGGTTGTAACTGAAATATTGCTTCTTCCCATGCTCTAGTAAGTCAGTCTTATTTTTTGAAGCATTTCCCAGGTCACCAGTATTCAGCTCATGGGCTGCAGCTGGTACTGACTTTTCATTTTTCCTATTGATTTATTTGCAAACTTCAGTACCTCTTTAGGCCTCCTCTGAACAATGTAAGTGGGTCGATGAGAACTAAACTCTCCAAACACCAGCGCCCTAATTAATGTTCAAAATTAAAGTGCTAATTGTGAGATGGCGTGTGATTCATCTGCCTTCACTCAAAAGCCCTTTATCAGCCTGCTGGAGGCATGGCTTTGCTCTGGCTGAGGCTGCCAAGGGGGACAGCACGAAGGGAGTGACAGACTGCACCATGGTGGGGGTACCACCACGTGCTGTGACAACGCAGACCCCCCTCAGCAGGTCAAACACTCCACTGTGGGAGGCACCAGGGGAACTCCTGCCTTCCTCTGGCTCAGCTGCAGACCCAACAGCACCTCTGCTCCAGCCTTGGCCCACTGAGGCACAGCGAACAGCACCAGTCCAGGGTGCCTTGGGGGTGCTGGTTTCTGCAGCAGTGAGTGACACTGGTACCCAAATACCCAGCAGTGAAGCTCTGGCTGCTCAGCCACATGCTCTGGGCACAGTGGGAGGGCTACTCCCCTTCCATTCACCATAGGAAAGCCATGCAAGTCGTGGAAACTCTGAGGCTGGGGAATTTATGGTCTGTCCTTGCACCGGCTAGACTTGAAGACTGTTTTTCCCAATGACTCATCAAGTGCATTGTATCATTTAATGCCTTCAGAGATAAATAATCCATGACATCATCTAACAAAGAAAGCAACTGTAAATGAAAATCAATTGTGCTTGGCACCTATTGGGAACAGAAAACCTTTGGTGGCATATATTGAGTTACATTCATTGTTTCAGGCCTTTTTTGGCTGATACTTGGTGCCAGAGAATTCCAGAACGTGAAATAATTTCTTCATGTGGTGTGTTAGTCAGGGATATCAGAGACTTGTGCATCAGCAGGACAATATACTGCACTTTCCTGTGAGTCACATAGCCTATTCCCAGCATTGTGATGTGACTTGTGTGACCTTGAGGAAATCATTCTGCCTTTCTCTACTATCCTATCCTGCACCCAGCTATTTTGCCCTTCTGGCTGCTTGCTTGTGGCAGAGCCTTTTCTTACACTTTACCCATAAATCATAAAGCCACTCAGGGCTAACCTTTGTTTAGCTCCAGACCTCCTTTTAAGGCTTCTAGAGATTATGAACAATAACATCAAGGTATCAAAACATCAGCACAGGCACAATAACAAACAAGATCTGTTTGAAAACAGAGATACCTCTGCAGCAAAGCCCTGCTTCGTGAGCTGTTAAATTAGATTAGGCTTTGGAGAATAATGAAGGAAATCCAAGGTATTGTGGGTCCTTCCCAGCCTTACAGTGATCCCAACGTGCTGCTACCTCGTCACAAAGAAGCTGATCTTTGGATCATCCTGGGTGAGAAAACCCCCTCCCCATCACAATTGCAAGGAAGTCGGTGAGAGACCTCGCTGCTTACAAATCAGAAATACTTGGTAGGAAAGCACCTCCCTAAAGACCAAGGAGCAAAACCTCAGATCTGAAAAAAAATGAGTAGTTCAGTTCCCCGGCTCCCGAGGCCTCTCAGCCCAGCCCATCGCTTATCCCTTGGAACAAAGCAACAGCCGCTTCCGAGGAGCTTTGGCACCAGCCTGCCTTGTCCTGGCACTGCAGGGCTTTGCTTACATTCATTAGTGCTCTACTGCATTTGCATAAGCAATGTCTCAACAAGCGTGGCCCTTTATCACTGTGATTCATGGAAATGACACAGAGGATGGCTGTGCTAACTTTGCCTTGAAATTAGGATGATTTATTCATTAGGGGGGTTCGCTATGAAGTCATTGCCATTGCTGTTGTGCCTGCACACAATTAGAAACAAGGGTCATATAAGAGAGGTACAGAGAAGGATGAAAGGCTCCTGGGGTCCTCCCTTGTCTGTACTCTTCAGAGTGTGCAAGTAGAGGGTGGGAGAAGAGCAAAGCACGGGTCAGATGCACTGACAAAAATTTGGGGGCACAGAGTAGATCATTACGTATTCTTGTGGTATCTGCTCTAATCTCATTAGCTGTGATGGATTCTGATGATGTCCATGCTGTAATTTCCATTGCTCTTTAGCATTAGTCCACTTAACGTCCACTTTCTGTGGAGCATTTCCAAGCAATTAGTATTCTCATCTTTTGTCCAAGGGGTCGTGGGTTACAGTGCATTACTGAGAGGGCTGGAAGGGGAGAGAACAGGGCCAGCATCTCCTCTGAAGAGAAAGGATAAAACACAGCTTGCTACAGAGTAAAGAGCCTGCTTATGTCCCACCTGATGAGCTCTACACACACACATCACTACATCTTCTGCAGATTAAATCCTAGCTCCATCTTCTAGCTTCTCTGGGAGACTACTGTGGGAGAAAGACCTCAAAGCAAGAAGCTTGTTTCCATTTCTTTAGCTGAAAATCACAGTGTGCCATCTGGGACTGGGCTTCCAAGATCCAGGCCAGTATGGCAGTGTCTCAAGTGGTCCCCAAACATAGGAAATTGTGTTTAATAGAGGCACAGCTCACTCAATGCACTCCCTGAGCTACCTGTGCTTTGGTCTTCCTGCTCTCAGAGACCACGTTGGACACAGAAATGCCAGCTTATCTTCTCCTCTTGTCCCCCTGCTCCTGGGTGAGTTCCCAAAGGCACAATGTTGGCAGAAAGCAGCAACGTTGCCTGGCTAAGGGAGGCCACAGGATTGCTGGTAATCACACACTAAAGCAGCCTGGAAATGCCTCCTACTGCTCTGCAAACAGCAGCTATGTCACCCCCCTCAGCACAGCAGATCTGTGGTGGTGAAGCAGCAGTGACGTCTGGCTGCATGAGCCTGTCTTGCATGACACCTCCAATCTGATCACTTATTCACTCCTAGGGAGCTGTGGGGGTGATGCTTGCACTTCTTTTTATAGCCCAGTGACATCAGAAATACATGCCCTGGCCTGCACCTATAAATCCCAGGGGAGAAGAGGGTGAGCAGCCATTCACCTTGCCCTCAGCAATGCCTGAAAATGCCAAGCTTTTATCCAAGGCTTTCCAGGCACTAGCTGAACGGGGAAAAGCCCAAGGCATGGTGTGAGTGCTCCCACGCTGCACAGGGCAGGATGATGAGCAGTGTTCCCACCAGGCTACACCCACCCCCGTGTCCATCTAAGGACACAAATCTCCTGTTTTCAGTAATGGATGGCATGGAGGGGGAACCTGGGGAAGGGATGAGCAGAGAAGCCTGTTCTCAGATCACTGGTGTGTGCACAGCAGCTTCCTCTGAGCATCAGCACTACCAGCAGCACACAGCTGGCAGGGACTGATGCCAGGGCCAGAGCAGAGCCTGGTGCAGCTCCCCACCCCACCTCCCTGGCAGATGGACCATGATTTTGCAGTGTGCATAATCACACTGCAGGATGCACTACCTGAAACATCAGCTATTATCTCCCATCGAGGGTCCCTCTGTCCCACTACTGGCTAGGCTGGGAAGAGCAGTGCACAGGCAACTTCAGAGAGGATTTTGCTGTCAGAGGGGAACAGCTTGCCAGGAGTATTTTAAAATGTCTGCTGGTGGAGAGGTTAAACCTGAATGTTCCTCACGTCCTCTCATTCAGTAATAAATTCTGTTGCTCTTCCAAACGCTCAGTTTGTTTCAGGGACAAAGTGTGAACAGTGCCATCAAAACACAACCTGACCTCTCTGTGTGCCAGAACACATTGATTGTCTCCTGAGATGTGGTTACAGTTTGACAGGAGAAAGTAAAACATCTCCTTCTCTTTCAGAGAAGAGTTTTGCAAGATGCTTAAAACCCTTTTTTTGCTCAACTTGGAGATGCAGCAGAGTCTCCAAGGGCAGTCTGGCAGTGCACAGCTCTAAGGAAGCAGAGCAGTGGAAGCCTCTCCCTGCACTTGCAAAAACACGGATGGAAAATCATTTCCATGCTCCCTCCTCTGTCTTTGGCAAGACAGTTTGCTTGTTTCTCCCTCATGTGAATCCTCCTGGCATTGCAGGGGGAGGCACGCTGCCTCCTTCAACCGTGAAGCTTTCACACAGGAGGGGTCAGGGAGTTGAGCTTGCCAGAAAAACAGCTTTGGGAAGTGCCTGCTAATCTCAGCTCCTGCTGTGCTGGGGCAGCACCAGCAATTGCTGCTCACACATTCCAGGCTCGCAGTGAAGACATCAGCCTGCCCATGCCACGTACATCCCAGCAGGTTTGTCACATAGCCACGTGGTGGAGTTTCCTTGGGAATCCATCTCTCGACCTGAGGAAACCCTCACAGCTTTCCTTGTACTAGCTCCTCTTTCACTGCCAGACCCCTCCTCACCCTCTGGCAGAGCACATCACACTTCCCTGAGCAGCTCCCAGACCATGAATGGAGCCAACTCCTGGACCCCGAGTCTCAGCCCAGTCCCTCAGCATCCCTCATGAAAGCTGGTCCAGCCACAGCTCCCAGCAAGCCACTCTGAACCCCCTTTGCAGCTGCAGCCTTTTCCCTGGCGAGCCCTGCTGCTGTTTAATGCCATCACGTGTCTGAACTGAGCACCATCTCCAGACATCTACCAGCTGATGCTGCTGGCAGGTACTGAAAATATTTCAGACACAAAGCAATGGAACGAGGTTACCTAAAATTACCACCAAAGCATGAGGAAGCAAACACAGCCCTTGGAATTGTGTGTAAGCCACAGAACAGCCAACTAATCAATGTCACTTGGATGTGAGCAAACTGTATGACTTCCTTTGTCATATTTGGGCTGTGTACAGGATGGTAATGAATGTTGATTATGTTTCTTCATACAAATAGTCTTTGTATATTTTAATAAGATGCTTTTGGGTTTGTTTTTTTAATATCCCTCCCCCAATTTAAGAGGTTAAAGTATAGGTGTGAAAGACTGACTTTTCTCAAAGCTACTGAAAAACTCCTCCAGGAATCCAATGAACAGGAAAAAACAGAGTTTGCAAATAACAGTGCTCTGTCTAACTGAATTCAAGGTTTTGGAATGGTGATTTAAAAATATGTAAGTAACTAAGGATTCAGATAAGCCTTAGGTGAGCTTTTCACAGGCAACTCTGGGAATTAGGTATCTAACTGTACCTAAATGTGTTTACAAAAATTTGAGCCCTCAGGCCCAATTAATTCTGACTGAGCTTACCAGAGGATGGAAAGTCTCTTCACCAGGAGTCAATGCCTGTATCTCTGACCTGCCTTTGAGGTTGTGTCTCTTGGGCAATCAGACACCATGCAAGGAAATTATTTTTTCTGGCAGAGGATGAGGTAGTGAGAAGGCTTAATACTGACACCTTATGATGAAGCCTACAATAGCTATGAGGCTCTGTTGTCCACTGTGGCTCCCCATACAAAACCTTATTGATAGCCTGGATAGAAACAGCTGGCTCCGAGCCTGAGCTTGTGAGTGAAGTTACCCTGTTCCTGGATGGACTGGTTTGGAGTGATGCAGACACAGAGTAAATAGCTGCTTCTTTTTCTTCTTTCTTTTCTCAGGGTCAAATAAAATACAAAAATGGATTTGTGCCCCCTCAGGCAGCTGATAACATGCCTGTCCTCTGTGAGCTGCTGAGGTGCTGGTTGATGTTTGCTCTTTTTTCCTTCTTTTCTGGGATGTTGTGCCAAGGCAGCCTATGAAGAATTGCACCTTAAGAAGACGACTGTGTCCGGATCTTTTCCTGTCCTCTTTACACTGCTCTAATGTAAAAGGAAGCTTAGGAGATAATCAGGGCCAGGATAAGCAAAGTGGGTCACTCCCCAGCGGTGAGAAATCCCAGGAGAATATTTTACATATCCTGCCTCCAACTCAGGATGGTGAGAAGGGAAGGGAGAGCAGAAGGCTCCTGCCTGAAGCCTTGGTATGAAGTGTGGTTTTCTGTGTGCTTTGCTTCTTCCTAGCGAGCCAGAATTCCATGTTAACCCAAGCTCAACACATGGTAAAGGCCCAGCATTGCTCCTTCATTAGTGGGGATGTGGCCACAGGGACCAGCAACAGCTTCAGCATGTGCTCAACTCATCAGTGATTCCTGATGAGTTCAGAAAGCATCCCCCAGTGAGGCACCTTAATTGTATCTTCTTGGCAGCTGTCTAATCTGTGGATGTCAGAAAAGATGAAATAAACTTGCTTACTACAGATTGGCCTGTCTCCCTCTACTGTATCTCCAGGTGATGGATGAGTGCTACCTGTGCTCTTTGAGGAGCAGCCCTATCTTTCAGAGGTCTCACTGCAGCCAGGAACTGTAAACGCTGCATTGCTTCACTGAAAGAGCAATGGAGCAGCAATAATTCCTGCCTCCTGCAAAGGTTAACTCCTCTGCACCTTCACAGGACAAAAGAGAGTCAGAATCACAGCAGTCCCCAGGCCCATCAGCTGGTTTGCTTTCTGAGTAGATAGACCTTGTAAAAGGGATGATGGCTTCAGAGCTAGAAAGGGCAGACTGATGCCCCATTCCAGAATGGGGCCTGATCCCCTTGCACGATGCCTCTCTAACTAAGGAGCAGAACCTGCAGCTCTCCTGCCAACTCTGCATCTCCCCTGGAGATCTCGCTGACTTATGCTGATGGGCCCCTGAGTGGAGGGAGGAAAGCATTTGTCTTCATCATTGCTGCTGACACAGAGCTGGGCTGTGGAGCCAGCAGAGCTCACAAGTCGTGCCAGGAGGATGAGCAGAAGTCTCTGGGAAGTGAGGAAAAAAAGAAGAAAAGAGGCAAGGGAATCAGTGTAGATGGACCTTTGTCCTTCCCTTCCCTGGCCACAGCTGGGGAATGGGGCTGCATTAGAACCATGGCAGAGATGGGGCACGGCTGCCTCACCAGGATGCTGAGCAGAGATGCTGTGGTGCAGGTGCTGCTGTTGAGCTTCCTCTGTCCTCACTTGCTGCCTACAGACACCTTCCCCCCCTGCACTTGATTCTGAGCAGAGAGCTGCTGTTGTGGTTCAGCAGCACGTTAGGTGGGCTCAGTGCTGGGAGAGACACTGCAGCAAACACACACCCTTAGCAGGTACCCTCCTGTGCACACAGGCTGCTCCTGATGGACGAGGGCTCAGAGGGGTTTGGGTACCTGTGGGAAATGTCATTTTACAAAATGGTGGCATTAAGGGTAAAAATAGTACAGCAGTGACTATTAATCCTAATGAAGGACTGCTATGAAGTGCCATGAGATTGCTCGGGTCCAAATTGCCCTGAATGCATGTGGCTGGAGGGTCACATTTTGAACTATTGGCCTGACATAATGACTCCTTTCTTGACAGCTTCCTCAACACTACTCTTCTGAAAATAATGCATTCATATGCCCAGACCAGAACAGGCAGGGACTGCAACCAGGCAACTGATGAAAGAGGTATTTTTGCTTGTTTCAAATATCACTTGGATCAGGTAACTGAATGGTTGTGTACTGCTGATTTCCACAGCCAGAGGTAATAAAACAGAGAGAAAGCAAAGCACAACTAATTGAGATTCTGGTTTTGGCATTAAAAAAAAAAAAAGGTATCAGGATCAGATATAAGATGGGGGAAAAGGCGAAGAAAATGGAGCAGAAAACCTAGAAGAATATGAAAACACTGGCCTTTCCTGCTTCTTTATTGAACTTATGGCCTTTTGACTGGGAACAGCACCAGTACTAGGTGGGAATTGTAGCCTAACAGATGTATTTTTAATATTTCCTAATGGCACAAAGGGAAGTGAGGGCTTTTTGTACTGCAGGCTTTGCATATGCATGAAGCCAGACAGCTCCTGTGCTCTCAAGACATAGGACAAATGTATGTTTGTAGGCTGAACTGTTCTGACCATATGATCTTTAGCTTATTTCCAGCCTGCAGATGCTCAAGAACACCACCAGGAATTCATTTGCTTTTCTCCAGCTTCCCTATAGGAGTCTCTGCCTCTCTGTAGCTGCTTATGGCCCTCCACACCTTCACATTACTGAACCAAAAGCAGAAAGGAGAAGCAAGACCCTGTTTCATTCTAGAACTGTCTGCTCTGAGACACACTGAGTATAGTAACAGCAGCAGTGCCTGGAATTTCTAAGCCATCTTTCAGCTCTGCTCACAGGAATTTGGTTTCTCTGATGACTGCTCAGCTGCTTTGGACAGCAAAGCACTGGTTCTATATTTCATCTCTGTATTAAAGGAAGGAATATTAACCTCTTTACCTTCACATCTCTGATCCAGACCCTCACTCACATAGATCACTGTCACTCCATTGATTTTTAGCTACACAGTGTTGAATTGTACCCTTGAGTTGTGGTCCTTTTTTCACTATGACTGAAAGTTGGTTTGTTCTGTTTTCCTGCTGACAAGCAGTCGTGCCCAAGTGATGCAAAAGCAACCCATGAGCTGTGTGCTAGCTGTGCCAGCTGCTGCTCCACAGCCCATCTCAGAGCTCAGCCCCTCAGCACAAGCCTGCATCAGTAGCAGCACTACACAGATTGCAATTTAAAATCTATTAACTCTGAACATCAGTACAGCACATAAACTTAACTGGGCCTTGCACTATTACAGTAAGTTCCTGTCCCTAGTTATTCCCATAAATCATCCCAGATAGGCTAGGACCCGATCGATGGGAAGAAATGATGCCACAACATTAGGTTTCATCATACATGACTTGAACGATTACTTTGCTGCCTTGTGGTATGAAGAATCATGAAAATTAATAGTGTCTCTGTGCCCAAACGAAGTGTTTATAGAGCAGCATTACCTACCCTGTATTTCTTACTTAAAACCATACATTAATTTCTTTGCACTTACAAGTCAATAGTTTTTTTTTTTCCAATTTGCTGCTGTATAAAACTATATATATATAATCCATAAAGTTGCAGTATTTAATTGGTTTACAGTCTCCTTCTCCAGAAAACTTTTAATGCCTCTGCCATGAAAATGGGACTTTATCTTATCAGAGCTGTCAGTTTAGCATGACCTAATGTGGACAAATCAGAGAATACAGGGTGCTAGACTCAAAAAGATGACTGGGCTTAAGTAGATTTTACTAAATATGGAACCATCTCAGCTTTGGTGACAAAGCAAGTTAAGAATTCAAGTTATGGTTTTATATTGCAAATACTTCTCTCTGTCATAAAGTGACAGTTTGAGCCAGGTAACTGGGTATTTGAAACACAGAATGGTAGGGGTTGGAAAGGACCTCTGGAGATAAATCCAAGCCCCCCTGCTAAACAGAGCCACTCAGAGCAGGCTGCACAGGCACTTTGCCTCTATGGGGTTTATGTGAAGTGTCAGAATTGACATGGATTTCCACAGCGTGCCTATTTCAGCAAAGACAGGAGCTTTTGTTATAGTAAACAGAAAAAAGGAAAAGAAAAAATCCCAGCCTCTTCACCCAGCCCATGTCAGAAGGAAGAGCATCCAAGGACACAGCAGCAAATGATTGACACTGCCACCTAAATAACTGCAGGAGGAGCCCCCTGCCCCCTCACTTGCCAGCATTAACATTGACATCAGCCCCTCCTGAAACACTATCAGCACTTTTCAGTAACTGGCCTCTGTCATAGAGGTGTCACTATGGCCACAGCCACCTTGGCCATGATAACCAGTTCAAGAAAGGCTGAAGAAGGCAAATTGCAAACCTCACGTGCGACCACTAGTGAGTTCGAGCAGTCCTGAGTGGGTGGGTGGGAGCAGTACCACACCAGCTAACCAGCCTCCCTGCTGATGGGTGAACCTAATCAATTTCCAGCTAACGACGACCCCAAAGCAAAGCATTTGTGTCCAGTGAAAATCAATGGAGGGATACGTGGATGGAAAATGCTGCAGTGCATCCAGAATATTGCCTCTGGGTAAAGGCTGCCCCAGCTCCCAGGCTCTGTGAGCAGAGAAGACCCCTTTGCTGTTCATGTTGCCATCCTGCATTGTCACACACAGACTGATGACTCTCAAACCAATATGAGAGCCCACAGACTGCTGGGAGAAGTGAGAGTCTCAGGATTCAGGACAGCATTGTGTCACCAGGCTCAGCCCTCTCAGGGGCTGCTGCAGAGCCCCATGGGGCAGGATTACTCCTTGGAGCTGCTGCAACTTGTGGGTGGCTGCTGCACAAGGTATCCTTCTTCCCCTGCTGCATGCTTGCCTTGGACAGCATCATTATCAGCACACTTTCCATTTCTTACCTCTCAAATAACTGCCCAAATCAGCTCAGTGCCTGCCAGTGTATGAGGGTGGGTTTTATGTGTGGCTGTCCAAGGAAAACTACCTGTTCCTCATCACTAAAGACTGGATCCTTCCAGCTGTTTGTGAGACATCCCTTTTCTTCCGTTTGGAAACTAAAAAAACCCTAACAATAATTCTATAAATAGCAGTGACAAGATTTCCCAAGATGGCTTGCAGAAAAAGAGTTGCCTCTGAGAAACATCAGTGTGAGCTCAGCACCTCTGAATGCAGCTGCTGAAGTTCTGTGTGTGTAGGCTCCTAATCTGGAACATGAGCAGCATGAGCTCATGTCTGACTGCAAAACAGCATGTAAATGCACTTGGTATATTTAGAAACAGCATACTTTGACAGCTTTCACCTGAAATAGCCCCTTGTTTCAGTCTGTGACACCCTATATTATTATATCATGGCATCTTATTATTACTTACTGTTAGTAACAGCAATGCCAAGCTCATCTCTGCTGCACAAAACTGGCCAATTTTCCCTAACATCCAATCTGAACCTCCCTTGATGCAACTTGAGGGCAAAACAGACGCCCCAGGGGAAACTGGCTGCTGACACAGAGGTGGGGTAGAAGCCCACCCAGGACAGGCTGATAGCCATGGAGTGGGAAGAGTTTTCTTTAAAGAGACAGAAAAAAAGTAGAATAATGCAGAAGAAGCAGAGGGAGATGGGAAGAATAGGGCAGCAAGACAGAAACTCCAGGGAAGAGCAGCAGACAGGCCCAGGGCACTGCAGACAGCCCAGCTACAGCATCTGCATGGGGAGCACATCAGGGAGTTCAGCAGCTCTCCCGAGGGTCATACAGTTAGAACCTACTGTCCCATGGGTGTGTGCTGACTCCTCCAATTCATTGGAGCAATTAACCTTTGTGAAAATATAATTAGCTACAGTTAGGAAGCAGCAAGACGGGGCATTCCAATAAGGTGGCTCAGGATCAGTTGAGACAGAAGGCCACTGTCCCCTACAGATCTGCTCCCTGTCAGGGGAAGGGGGAGCTGTGGGGTGGGGGATGTGTGTGTCTGGTGTGACACATGGCAAAACAGCAACAAAAATAAACTGAAACCAAACACTCACCAGCAAAGAAACACTCAAAGAAAACAAACAAAGAAACCAACAAACCAAACCAACAAAGAAAAAAACATACAAAAAAACCCCCCAAACAAATGAAGGAACAAACTACCAAAAAAAGACAGTTTAAAGCCTGTTCTTGGCATCTTTGTGACTTACAGCTCAGCTACAGAATAGTTGGGTTAGTCCTCCAGTTTTTAAAGGCAAGAGCTGATCTATTTGCTGCACTTTGAATTAATGACTCGTGTTAGCTGAGAGAAGGGGGAGGAAGCAGGTTTCCTGCAGATGACCTGCTAACCTTGATTTTAATTAGGTTTGCCAAGATAACAAACAGAGCAGGCTTCATTTCTGAATGCTGAGCAATCCCCAGAAGCAGTGCTGGAGGCTACAGCTCCCTGAGACCTGGAGGAACAAATGGGGTTCTGCCCATGAACCTTCCAGCAAATCTTTTGCAGGAGACAATAATTTTCTTCCAATGGGTGGTACTGGGAACAGACTGGTCAATAGCCTCCCTTGGTGTCATTTGGGCAAGGACAATGCAGCACAGCATGTATGAGCATCTCTAGAAGAGGAGCCCTCTGCCATTGTCTTCATCAAATACCCCCAGCATGTACTCTTAGCATTTATCCAACACAAATTGAACTGCCAGCTCTCATTTATAAATAGTCAATAAAGAATTTTAGANCCACTGTCCCCTACAGATCTGCTCCCTGTCAGGGGAAGGGGGAGCTGTGGGGTGGGGGATGTGTGTGTCTGGTGTGACACATGGCAAAACAGCAACAAAAATAAACTGAAACCAAACACTCACCAGCAAAGAAACACTCAAAGAAAACAAACAAAGAAACCAACAAACCAAACCAACAAAGAAAAAAACATACAAAAAAAACCCCCAAACAAATGAAGGAACAAACTACCAAAAAAAGACAGTTTAAAGCCTGTTCTTGGCATCTTTGTGACTTACAGCTCAGCTACAGAATAGTTGGGTTAGTCCTCCAGTTTTTAAAGGCAAGAGCTGATCTATTTGCTGCACTTTGAATTAATGACTCGTGTTAGCTGAGAGAAGGGGGAGGAAGCAGGTTTCCTGCAGATGACCTGCTAACCTTGATTTTAATTAGGTTTGCCAAGATAACAAACAGAGCAGGCTTCATTTCTGAATGCTGAGCAATCCCCAGAAGCAGTGCTGGAGGCTACAGCTCCCTGAGACCTGGAGGAACAAATGGGGTTCTGCCCATGAACCTTCCAGCAAATCTTTTGCAGGAGACAATAATTTTCTTCCAATGGGTGGTACTGGGAACAGACTGGTCAATAGCCTCCCTTGGTGTCATTTGGGCAAGGACAATGCAGCACAGCATGTATGAGCATCTCTAGAAGAGGAGCCCTCTGCCATTGTCTTCATCAAATACCCCCAGCATGTACTCTTAGCATTTATCCAACACAAATTGAACTGCCAGCTCTCATTTATAAATAGTCAATAAAGAATTTTAGAAAGCTACTACAGACCATGGATTGACCATTCTCTTGATATCTAGTCAAGAAGGTTTTTAGATGCTGTCTAGTCATTTTGGAGCAACTAAGCACACAGAAGAATTCTGCAAAAAGTTAATCTAATTGGATGTAATTTCAGCTCATTCACACAAATGAAATGCAAACTGCTATCAAACAAAGCTTAAAACAACAGCAAACACTGTCAAACAGGTACTCACTCTGTAAACCTTTCTGCCACTTGAAAAACTTCAGTGCCTCTGCATTTTTCCAGCAGTACTCTGCTGAAGGTAGCAGCCTGTTGGTCTGGCAGCAGGGCAGTTTATGTAACTCTGCCTATAGCACTACAGGCAAAATAAGCTGGTGTAGCTTAAACTGATTAGACTGATGACCTGAGCTCCCATAGCCGATTTCTTCTGAAGCAGGTTAAGGAGCACTGCAGGAAGGACTTAGCTTCTATTGCAGGGTTGGCATTGGGTCCCTGCTGTGGCAACATGCTCACAGGCAGAGATGAATTGCTCTGATTGTAGCCTTGACTTAGGTTGCTTCACCAAACAAGTTTAGACCAACATAAATGCTGTACACAACTTGAGCTTAACTGAACTAGTGCAATAGTTTATGTTCAGTTGAAAAGTGAAGCTGACACATGACAGCAAATCCCCCAATCTCACCACATCTTGGGGAAGTGGATTCAGAACATGAAGTTGTCTTTGAAACAGAAAAACAGTCCATGGAGTTCTGTGAGAGCTGAAAGAGACCTTCAGTCTGTGCTAGCCACTGCCTACAAAGAGCTGAGGTGCATCCAGAATCATTAACCTTTCTTAAGCAAATGAAAACAGGGAAAAAGTCCATACTGCCTTAATCTGTCAGCAGCAAAAAGGGAGCCAAGGCCCCCTTAGTCTCTCTGACCTGACCACACATTCCTCCTTGCCATGATTCTACAGAGTTAGCTGAAACAAACATCCCTGACCAATAGATCACCTTTGACTCGGTGGCAAATTGATCCCCAAAATGAGCAGGAAGTGCTCCAGGTCTTATCAGCAAGCGTGGGATAATAAAAGATTATGGCAAAGTCCTTAAGGGATCATGCTGAAGATTATTTCTCTGAACCAATTAAGCATACAAATTAGTTTCCTGAGGGGATAATGTTTTATTAGAAAACAGCTTTTGTAGAGACCCTGGAGTTTGCCTTGCTTGTGATTTTTATTTTTATTTTCAATTTTGTTGTGGATGCTGCCATCACACTAGGGAGAACACTTGCTTAGTCAGACTGGTATTTGGAGTAGCTAGAAATAATTGAAATCTCAGTTATCTGAGAAGAAGGATTCACAAACAAAAATTAACAACTGACCCCTAAAGCAAGGATGTTATGATAGTTGTATCTCAGTTCTGTACTAATACCTGGCTCTATTCGAGCATATCTCACCAGGACATCTTAAGTGTTTTGCAAAGGGCATTAGTAATGTTTTCATTTTACAGATTAAAAAATACAGGCATGGAGAAGAAAAAAACCAAACAAACAACAAACTCTGTGGTCAAAAGAACTTGGCTCTCAAGGAGCAGGCAGGGTGTCCAGTGCTCTCTTACCAGCACCCACCAGCGGATTCTCTGGCTTGTTAGCCTGATATCAGGGCTGAGTATGTGGCCATGAAAATGATTGAGTTAGGAAATGCAGTAATTGCAAAGGGACTGGCCATGGAGAATCTGCCTTAGGCCTTAACTCCATCCTATCTACGCAAAGATATGCAGAGCATCAGGAGCAGCACTGGGGGTCCTGCTTCTCACATCCTCTCTGGTACTCGTGCAAGGTTTGGGGAGCAGATTCACATTGGATGATCTCTTTACCTCCTAGTCCTCAAAAAAACTGTCAGGAATTGTAGGATGATGGTGAACTCACCCTGGAGGATCAGGGTGCAGCTACTTAAAAATACTTGCATGCTTGCAATCAGTGCTTTGTGGATTTAAGCTAAGAGCAGTAAAATCAGAGGAACTATGCCCCAAGACTCTCAGGTCCTATTATTTATTTCTGCTTGACTTAGCTCACCTTTTAATAGTACCAGAGAAAAAAGGTTAAAATATGCTATGTACAATGTCAAGTGTCAGGGCACCTCAGATTCATGAGCACTTTCCTTCCTTCAGATTTCCAAGATGCCTGCTCTCTGGAAACGCTCAGCTGAACAACCCACCTCTGAACCCAGCTCTCCCTTCCTCACGGAGCAGAATCAATACAGTGGGAAAAGATAAAAAGGCCAAAAACGAGAAACGTGAGACGAATGTGGAAGGTTGTGCAGTGGGACTGGGGTCACTGTGAGCCTGTCAGCATCCAGATCTAGAAGCTGTCCAGAAAGAATGAAAGAAATGCCTTATCTGGGGAATATAAACCAATTCTTCTGGCTTCTAGCCAAGGCTCTTCCAACTGCTCTTCTTGGCTCGTGTGCTGCTGGATCCCAGCCACTAAGACCTAAACCTCAGCTAGACCCCTTGTTTGCTCTGCTGCTAAATACAGGAATCAGCCACTGTTCTTCAAGGGACAACAACAGGACTTTCAAGGGCTTTGTCTTGCCATATGAAGAGCTCAGATCCACAGGTTCCTACATTTCAGGACCATTTTTGATCTTAGCCTTGGGAGAAGTTTTACGTGCCTGAGCTTCAGCCTAGGTCGAATCAGCAAACAACCTGTAGACTGCGAGGGGTGTATGAAGACAAACTGACTTTCCTGTGAAGCACATATGAAATATCAGAGCTGGCAACTGCAGCACACTGAAGCAAAGCTTTATTCTTTAGCCCAATAGCATTTGTCTTAACAGATTGTCTCCTGTAAATGCTGCAGGAGGTGAGAATGTTAATAAGCTTAACTTGTTATGTTTGTTTTTTCTTTTTCCCTATCCTACACTTCAAGTATAAAATTAACCTTTGCCTGTATTCACACATAGGGCTTTTCCAAGACAGTCTGAACTACTGTGAGGTTCCCTGAAAAGCTGTTAGCTCGGGATTAAGAGCCTCAGGCTGAGCCTATAAAAGAACAGGAATGATACCTCGTTGCTTGGTGGAGGCTGGGCTCCTAAAACCATATATGGGAGCAGGGTCAGATTGACTACAGTTTAGTTTATGAGATGGTTTTTAGCCAAAATGACCCTTTTGAGTAATTTCTGTGAATGACTGTTTCCAGCAGTGCCTTGCTGGGAAGCTCTTTCCCCAGTGGGGACATGCTCATCAACAGCCCGATCTGTTACAGATGAACAAGCACTCAGTGAAACAGCTCCAGTTGAACTGTGAACTCTAATTGGAAAGTTACCAACAAAAAGAAGAGAGGAAAAAGTTCTTCTCTTGATTTTAGCCTGACGGATGCTTTTCTGTAAATTGCACTAAATGAGGAATTGATAACAAGATTCTGCAAACTTAATGGAATTACGAGCAATCTATACATGTGTCTCCGAGCACTGCAGCCAAGGTCTTCTCTGGAGCAGAGGAAGAAGATCATCTGGCATATTTTCAGACCAGAAGTTTATTTTTATGAGATGGGACAGCAGCATGCATGCAGACTCTCATAGCAAAAGGAATAATAGGAAAAGTTGTTTCTATTTTGAAGGAGAACTTGTCCTTATCTCCAGTACTGCTACCTGCACACTGATCTCTGTATGCAGTGAGGATAGATGCATGCTGCTCGACAGCTCAATAAGACTTTTCCATTCTACTAACTTTCTATGAGCCATTATATAGGCAGAGGCATTATTTCTGCAATTGATTCGTAGCTTCAACAGCATAAAAGAAAAGACAAACTATAGCAAAAAGACAGGAGAGAAAGAACCCAGCATTTAATGCACTAGAGTAGCTTTGTTGTCTTGTGAGATACAACCAGGAGTGTTGATGTGAGCGAGCTTGAGAGCAGTAACTTCCATGCTCAGCAGATCTCAGACAGTAGCCTTAGGCCACCTGCTGCAGACAACCTCAGAATGGAATTAAAGAGATATAGAGGTGTTGGATTTTATTCTAAAGGTCAGTGACTTCCACAATTTATTACTAGATTCAGTTACTGTAAAATCACTATGAGGTCTGCATTTGCAAAAAAAACCCCTCAAACCTATTTGGAATCCAGTAAAAATTTATTAATAGCTTTGTGAAACAAATGTTTGATAGAAAAGGAAAAAAATCTCTATGACTTTCCACAATACTGGCCATGGTGAATGTAACCCTTGTGAACAGAGTCCCTTCTATCAATTTAAGCATTCTCAGTCACTGGGCAGGATGGAGTCCCTGTGTGAACAAGACAAACTGAGCTGTGATGTGCCCTTATAAATACACAGCTCCAGGATGCTACTGGTTTGAGGTTTTTTTTCAATGCAAACGTGTTCATGCTGTCAGACGCGTTGTGACAGATGCCTGCTTTAACCTTTGGACTTCAGACACATGGCAGCCTCTGTACCAACATTTATGAGGTTTTTTTTAAGCATCCCTCTGTGCTGCTGGCATTGTAAGAGCATTAAGCCTCACTACTGTTGTTCAGTTGGCTGAATTGTTCTAATTTCTAGAAAAACTGAACCAGACCATAGGAGCAGAAATGATACCAATAACAAAAAAAAAATAAATCCCTGTTTTGCAGCAAGATCTGGGAACAAAATTCCCTGGCTGAAGCTTTGTTTATAGTGCTGCTTTTAATTTTGATCCCTGAGAATGCTGAAACCTGCAAATCAAAAGCAAGAGGGACCAAGTCCTGTGTAGGGAGCTGCCAGCATTAGTACAGATGTATGAGCTGGGAGCTGGGGGTGGCCAAGTCTCCTGGCAGCTCATTCAGCTGGGAGGGCAAGAGCAGAGTTGGAACAGTCACAGTGCACATGCACTCTACAGTCAATCACTCCAGAAAAATACAGCCCTTGTTTATTGTTGTAGTTATAATGGTTTGCCATTTCGATGGGCCTGTAGGAGATTTATACCCACTTAATATCTTTTTTTACTATGCAGTTAATCACAAGGAAGAATAAAAAGGGAGAGAGCCTGAAGACCTCTCTTTAATTTGCTTAATAGAGTGCTTGCAGTGGGGGAGGGAGACAAGTTTGCTGATCGTTTATCAGATGGTTTATATTTGAGGATTTCTGATAGCCTGGGTTTCTGAAGAACAGGAACAGGCTGCATTGACTAGGGATACTTTTCCCTTTAGGACAGGAATGGTACCTGATTATGGGCCACTTGTGAAGAAATATCACTGCTCTTCTTAGAGCCATTATTTATCAGGCAGCCTAATTAAGGGCACTGATCTCCATGCTAGTATGTCTGGACTGTCCAGCTGAATGGTTCCTGAACTGTCATCCACAGATGCTACACAGAGCCCTGAAATTCACACCACTTCCATTCCATTACTGCATTAACATTTTACTAGTAAGAACTCGTGGTAGTCTGGAAGACATGGCAAAAATTGTCTTTTAAATAAAATAAAATTATGAGACCTTAGCATTTTGCTTTGCTTCACTGCAGCAAGGCAATGCTGAGATAAAAAGGCAGGAGGAATTATTCTGACCTCCTTGTAGCCCTAAAGAGACCTCAAAATACCAATATGGACAGGGAACACACAGAAATAATCTCAAGAAGGAGAAAGCATCAGCTTGACTTTTTGGGGTGGAAGTCAGTCATGAGTGAGCTTTATACTCACACCTCTGATAACCACAGCAATCATTTCTGATTATCTTCTGTCTTCCAGCAAGGAGCTCTGCACAAGTGTCAATAAAAATAAAAGATCTATAAATCATGGAGATGGTGCCTTTGAGCAGATGTGCATGGTAGGAAATAAGGAAGAATTTGGGATAGAAAGTGAAAAATGCAGCACGTAATGCACTTAGCTTTTTAATAGCATTTCTGGATTCTTAGAGCACAGCTTTGCCCACCTCGTTTTAATTTGGTTCTGTGCCCACATTTGGAATGCTGGCATGGCCCCCAGCACAGAACCCACGGCTGCCTACAGTGAATTACACTCAACAGCCCTGCATCAAAGTGACATGTTACCCAATTTAGAGGCCAAATATACATACCCCAAGATCTTAATTTCATTTAAAAAAAAAAATACACATTTCCGTGGCACATTTAGTGTCAGCACTGCAGAAACAAATACTTCTACACTGTTCTGCAGATAGTAATAGATGTAGGGCTTGTAACCACAGATTTTGGGTCTCCATCTTAAAATATAATCATGTCCTCTATCTTTCACACTGCTCCTTTCACTGGATCAATGCTCCTCCTTTTGAGAACTTCTAGGATTGATTTTCTTTTTTTTGATAGTGCTACTAGTGTGGGACTGGTCAAGTGTCTTTACTCCTGGCTGCCACAGAGCTTCCATCTAGGAAGAAAATGGATATATACAGCTGGGAAGAGCAAGGAGGTTCACCTAAGTACTACCTGTGCACCCAGAACACCCTAAAGTACAATTTAACATCAAAATTGACAGGTAGCAGACTGGGAATTGGTGCTTCCATTTGAGAAAAATGACGTTTAGATTGAGGAGGGGACCAGACTTAATGGAATAAAAGGCCCCTTCTTGTTCTCTGTTCCTGTGATAAGAAAGTACATGACGTGAAGGAGGAACCTATAAATTAAATGTCAAAAGTTTTCTGTTTGGTTCTGGGCACTATTTTTTGTATCAGTACAGGTAGTGGCTATCTCTTTGGAGTACAAACCAATCTGGAATAAAACTACAGTAATGATTTGCACTTTACTCATTCCCATCCTCTGTTTTTTATGTCAGACACCTTTTTAATGAGAATTAAATATGAATTTAATGAAATTTTGCTTAGAGAAAATTGATTTTGCTATTAAAAAATTAAAGTAACTAGGATGTGAAATGGTAATAGGTGTGAAAGACCAAAGCAGAAAGTATCTGAACATAATTATATGATAGTTTTATATTATAACTTAAATTATATGTTGAATGTAGCAGCTTATAAAGGTGTACCTCCCAGTCCTTGACCTGAAAAGAACCATTGTCTAGGAGCATGGCACTTAATGAACTACCTCAAGGACTTAAAACTTCTGTACTCATAAGGTGACATCTAAAACCCAGGACACAACACCTGCTAATAAACCACTGGAGGGTCCAAATCCTGCCTAGGAAGGCACACACTCAACCTGTGCAAGGCAAGGGAAGAGCTCCCAGCACACAGAGCAGCAGCACGAGGCTGCACGGGCACAGCCAGCCCCAGGGTGGGCACAGCCAGCCCCAGGGTGGGCACAGCCAGCCCCAGGGTGGGCACAGCCAGCCCCAGGGTGGGCACAGCCAGCCCCAGGGTGGGCACAGCCAACCCTTCTCACAGGGGGAGGGAAAGTGGGCAAACTGACACAAGGCAATGCAGGAGACAGGAGTTTATTCCTCCTTTCAGGAGTGCAGCAGCAGTGCTGTCCCTGCCTGGCTGTGGAGGTGACTTCTTGGTCAGCTGGTGGGAACAGCCACTGCCTTAGCTCTGATGGGATGGGGGAGCAGAAAACATGAGACCAATGCTGCCTTTTTCTTTTTTTTTTGTCAAAGATTCATGGACTAAATATTTGCTTGCCTCACCCCATTAGCTTCCTAACTGCCCAGCAAACCAGAAAGAGAATAACATCACTTACACTTGCTGATGTTAACAGGAAAGATGTATTGTTGACAAATAATAACAGCTTTATATTTGTGAGTTTGCTTTTGCTTGTGGATTAATGGGTTGTGAGTTTAAATTATGTATTACTAACGTACCTTTCACCAAGGACATGAAAACGTTTTAAGGGAATGAATCTTTGGTGATCTCATTGTGAGTTAAGGCTGCAATGGGCAGCCCTTCCTTGCTGAATGCTTTACTCAGGTAGGGCTTTTTGTGGAGTTCAGATTCCACAAGCACAAGCAATAGATGATTAAAGCTTGCCTTGCAAAACCACTGCCTTTAAAACTCTCAGCATTTCAATCAGCTAGGGATGGGTCCCAGGGTCCTTAAACACCAAGTGTGTATATTGAGGCAGTTTTCTACTACCTACTATTTCCCTCTGAAGGACAGTGAAGTGAATCTACCACATCTACACTCTAAATATAGCCATAATGAGAAAAAACAGCCTAACCATGGTCAGAGTAACATGCATTTTGGCTCCTCCCAACTCATCCTGATCACTTTAATTTAGTCTTTTTGATGTATATTCCTATCCCACCCACAAGTATGTACCTCAATGTTGGAAATCGATGCTTAAAACTGGAAAGATGACATTTATCTCAACAGCATTGTGGCATACCCCTTGTAAAGAGTCCAACAGGTCTGTAAACCCCAGAGTTTATTGGCATAGATGGCCACATAACTGAAGTATTATCTTAGCAGAAACTGCTTCAGGAATATAAATGGATTTTTGTGCAATGAAATTGTATGATCAATCATAGGATTCAGCTGCAGAAAGCAAAGCCTTGTTGATATATCTCTGCCATTAGAAAGACATTTTAAACAGTTTCTTTCTGTCTTAAGTGTCCTGACTCTGGAAATCCTGATGCAAGATCTTTCCCAGTTCAGCCAGATAAGGGTTTATTATGATGAGGGCACCATTTTCTTCGGTGGGTAGGGCTCCCTGTGCAAAGGTGCACAACACAGAAAAAGGATGTTTTCTGTTAAATAGGAACCTGATGCTTCTGGGTAGAACATTTGAGCCCAGAAATTGGTCCACAGGCAACAAAGTGCTTCAAGTTTAAATTGCCTCATTACATTTCTGCTCCAGTGGTAGATGCTGGTGTTCTACACTCAGCCCTGGCTCTAGGAACAGTAAGGTCAACAGAGAGAGGTCATAATTTATTTCTACTAGAAAGAGGTAGGAACCTAGAGTGCCTCAGAGTGTCTGTTCTTCTCCTGTTCTTTTCATTCTCAAATGCTTTAGAAGGTATGGTTTCTACTGATCATGGCAAGAACATTCTTGTCTAAAGCTCTTCAACTCCTTCTGTGCATCAGTGACAAAAACTAAACCTATACAAACCTGCCCTGACTTGTGGGATGAAAGCACATCCCTGTGTTCTTGAACAGGTTGGGTTTGGTACCCTCTACTCATAACCTTGCTGTCTTTCCACCTCTCATAAATGTCAGTTGGAATTGCCCTGGCAGGGTGGAATCCCACAAGAAATCATGCTTTTAATCAGAGAAATATGAACGATGTCAGGAGTCAGTACCTGAATAACTCCCCACCTCCTCAGGCCAAAATTCCCACATAAGGAGTAGAGGGCTGTGAGTGAAGGGAAGGATCTGTGAATGAAGGGAGAGGTGGTGGAATTTTGTAATACAGCACCTACTTGAGAAAATCTGTGAAAAATGTGGTAAAAGCACTTCATTTTGATGACATATCCAGAGCATACAGGTTAGAAGCAATCTAAAAGAGAATACCCTCACATCTAGCACTAATACTGCAGAAAAAAAATAACAGCTCTTATTTTCAATGGCTGGCACTTGATTTTAATAGGCCTAGAACACATAAAAGCTCCCACAGAGCTGAGGCAGACATATTTAAATCAGTCAAACACTTTCCAGTTCCTTCCCTTGACTCTATAGGAGTATATTTATGGTCTAATATATTATTGATGAGGCTGACTTTTATAAAAGTGTTCTGGCATAAGTGGTTATAAATGTGTATCGTCTGCTCTGTATAATCCATTAACTCATTAAAATAATTGTCTTAATTTGATTGTTAAAGTGATTAATAGGGCAAGTGTTAAAGGAAATTAATACTCCAAATTGAAGCATATCTGCAACTGAAAAATAACTCCACTGAATTGATGTGGTAACAAGGTACAGACTTGTGGTTAATGAACCTTGGGAAGTTAAATATAGAATGGTGTGGGGAGGACAGGAGGAAGACAAGTTTATGCAGCAGTCTGGGAACAGCTTCTTGACCTGAACACGGAGCCCTCCATCCTGCTCAAACATCTGCCCAAGCACAACCAGACCTCGGGCTCTGCTGCCTGTGCCCATGTCATGCTAGCTGGGGAGGAAAAACCAGGACTGATTTTACCTGCTCTAAGAGATAAACAAGCTCAAAACTACTTAGAGAAACTGGGAAACTCCAAGGGTACTGAGAAAAGAGGCCAACATGACAGTAAGGATAAATGAAGAGAAGAAATTCCTACTTACTAAAGCTTTTTACACTGTCTCCTGCAGCATTTTTATTTAGAAGCTAAGGCTGGACCTCCTGAATGGGCTATAAGTGGGTCTAAAGTGGGCTGGCTCACCAGGCTTAAAGAGTAATGATCAATAACCAATGTCTGGGGATCTGTATCAGGGGCCACGTTGTTCCACATTTGCATCTGTGAGCTGGATGACAGCACAGAGTATTTATATGCAGGAAACATGAGGATGACAACAGAATATGGGATGTGGCTGAGCATCAGTCCACGGGCACTATCCCTACAACATTGATCCTGAAGCCAAACACTGAAGCTTGCAAGAGATTGTTTATAAAACCCCCCACATTTACTAATTACAGGAGATTTCCAACCCTTAGTTACCACCTTTCTTCTGCACAGGGTCTTCTATTGCTTTTAAATACCATATGCAATACAAAGCACAGTATTTTAGCAAGAAATACACAACCTCCTATGTCTCTGCTAACAGAGCACATTTCAGTCCTGCCTCTCATTTCTGGTTTTTAGTACACGTTTAGATGGAAAAGAAAGTAAAATAAAGAGTAAACTTGAAAAGCAATTCTTTGCCAGCAAAACATCCACTCCTTTTAATTCAGGATCTAACACTCTTCCAGTAAATTCTGCTCATTTTCACAGCCTAACAATAGCAGTGACTTTGCACTTAGCATTCTATTTGATCCGTGTAAAATGATAAAATATTAAATGTATACTCTTTTAACAATCCCCCCTAGATAACTGGTTGCAAATACGTTCCTTCAGCAAATCCATGACAGTGACAGAGATGAGTTCCTTGCAGAAATTACACTTTCACATATATTAGATTTTGGAAAGATGCCACAGCCTCTTGCACTGAGTAACTGAGTTATACAGTGTGTATTGTAATACCAAACCACATATAGTAACACTGAAGAATGTCAAACAGCCATTTATTACTCAGATAATGCAAATCAGAGCTGCTTTCTCCCTGTGTGAGATACCCATTTACTGCTCTCTCTCCTCCACTGCCATTTAATTCACACTTCCCTTTCCAGCTAAGCAATCATTCATATTAAGGCTTATTATGCACCATCTTTAATTGGAAATAGCTTACATTCAAGTGCAGAAATTAAGGAGATTATTCAGGCATTGATGTAACAGGCATTGGAAACTTCTCTTTCCGTGGCTAAAGCAAAACTGCAGTATGGGGGGAACTGGCAACACAAGAGGCTGGATTACTGAGCTTAGGAGAACAGATGGGAACCATCTTCTCAGAAGAGAGTTTCCCTTCAGTAGGTGCTTTGCCAGCACCCGGCTACATTACCCACATCTAAGGGCACAGGCTCCTCACTGCAGCTGAGGTCCCAGCAGTGCAGAGAAGAGGGGGATCCATGGGGAAGAGCAAGGCCAAGGCTCACTCAGCTTACAGCTTAAAGCAGCCAAGAAAGGGTCAGCGAAGCTGGATCAGAGGGTTTAGAAAGGTTTGCAGCCAGCTCTGTGGCAGGTTTGGCACTAACCCCAGAGAGGATGTCTTTGTCAAAAACTATCCACAGTTGCCTCTTGCAAACTGCAGGCACCTTCCTGAGCAGCAGCTGCTGCTGCTGCTGGAGAGGGGCTACTGCACTGGAGGCTGTTCTTGTCTCTCCCACCCTGCTAACTGCTTGGTCCTGAAGGACAGAAAAGTAGTTTTCTATGCTGCTGACTGAAACCCGGGGACTCTTACCCTGGAAAAGCCAAGTCCCTGAGCCCCCTGTGTGCGAAATACGGAGCAGCAGCTTCGCTAACACTGATGTGCGCTGCGGGAAACCACCCGCTGCCGGCTCCGGGAGATTCACACGTGCAAGTATTTCGCATTGTTTGTTCATCTGATTCCGGGAAATTTACCGTTTCCTCTTTGCCTTTTTCAAAGTTTCCCCCCCGGCAATGCCGTGAATTTGCAGTGACAAGTCACGTCTCGTTTTGCACAGCAGAGCCAACTTCTGCACGGCAGCAACGTCCTTGCATTCGTGTGAGCTCCAGCACTTGTGCTGTGAGGAGAGAACTCGGGGCTGGAATGCAAATCATTCCACCTTTTCTGTCGTCAGCAAAGGTTGTTTCTTTCCTTCCTTTCCTCTTGTGCTCCCCTGATACCAATTCCCACATTTCAAACATGCAATCTAGGAATTGTCTTTGTGTTCATTCCAGCACTGACAGATTAGTTAGTGAGAAGAGGGAAGATTCATACCTGCTCCTGGTTAATTTTTAGGGGATGTGGAACTGAACAGACAAATGCCTGGGATCAAATGACCACTGAATAATGCCATAAGCAGTAAATTCTTAGGAAAGCAGGTATGAGTACTGACCACAGTGCAGCTGTAAGAGGTAAAGTTTCTGCAATAGAAGGAAAGGCTCACTCTGGAGCTTTATGCAGTTTGCTTTCAGTTCCATTTACAGTTATTTCTTGGTTTTATATCTGTTTTATTGAAATCCATTTTTTACTTTAATGTTTCTTGACTTGGGGATAGATTTTTTTGCCTGTAGCACATGAATGAAATGCCACATAGTAAAGTGCCAGTTGAAATTATCAACACAAATACTGCAGTGATGATTTTATGAGTCTCTTGGCATTTTTGCCCCCAAGTGTTTCTGGGTTAAGAGTATTTATTTTGGTTAGCAAACAGAAACTCATGCCTTATAATTTGATCAGTATGTCAAGAAGCAGTTGATGTTTTTGCACCAGTCTCAATGCTGTTCTGCTGTTTACCTGCTCCTTGGATTTTCTCTCATTAGCATATTTCAGGGAGTCTTGTGATGGATCAATCTGTTTAAGAAATTAAAACACTGCTTGACCCCTGGATAAGAGGAATGGAGGTATTTCTCCTAGGCACACAGACCACAACAGCTACCTGGCAGCCCTGCTGTGATGACAGCTTTGGCCTTTGGCAGAGCAAGTTTTAAATGGTCTGTCCATTCTTTGTGTCTGCTGAATACTGATGGGCACATACAGCCATGCAAGGATCAGGAAGGGACTCCTTTGGTACACAAGGGACTGGAATGGTCAGCAGCAAGTGCCCTAAACCAGGGTTAAGGTCTGTAATAATAAACAGAGAGGAAGAAAGGTTGAGAGATTTTTTGAAAGGAATTGAAAAAACCTTAGGATCAATAGACCATTCACTTTGGAATGCAACTTTGCATGTTTCAGATAGAATTCCCTGTGGCTTATGATACGGCTGCAGTGTTTCATTACTATCTTTTTTCCACCCAGCTGTAATAGAGTGCAGAAAGTACACATTTCTTGTTAGCCATCTTGCTATCTAAGGTTTAAGAGAGCAGAACGATAGGGGCATGGAAATAAATATTGGATTAATTTAATATTTTGAGAGATTGTTCCACACAGCTAAGTCCTAACAGTGGACCGTGGGTTTGCAGCCCTTGGCAAATGGAGCAGAAAATATTGCACAGCTCATAACACTTGTGACCCCCTAAAGCAATTGAAGATTTTATAACTCAGTTTGGACAAGCCCATTTGAACAAATATAATGGATTTGAAAGGAAAGAACTGAGAATAAGAGTAGCAAAGCATGGGCATGAATGAAAGATGGTAAAAAGAGAGAATAATGTTTTTTACTACTTAGTCATCTAACATCCCAACTAGACATCAAGATCCCCTTGCTATAAGCTTTGTGTAAACATATAGACAAAGCATGACTGAGTTACACTGTTCTGATGTTTACAGGCCTTTTCTCCAGTTTCTTTTTTTGATCTTTTCAGTGTTTTTTTCATGAGGGTCTCACAGAAAAATCCATTACATTAGGCAGGTATTGCCTATTTAACAGCACAGTAAAACAGAGAAGCTCTGGGACAAAATTCAATGTGTAGGCAAGAAGAATAGTCTGTTTCTTCCCTGTGGTTTTTGTTTTCTGGTTTTTCTTTTCTCCTCTCTAGCCTTTTAGTCTAAATATTACTCTAACTCTGGGCAGGCAGAACTGGCTCCAGCAAAACTCTGAGGGGTCACTAAATGCATGTCAGCTCCCATAGAACATTTAGATTAAAATTAACATTCATCTTGTTTCCTCTTTGCAAATTTAGCCTGCTCAGAGAAAACATGCTATGATCAAATCAAAATAAAGCACATATTGACTAACAAAAATAAGTTTGTGGTGGGGACAAAGGCTGTTTTCCCTCTTGGATAGATCTAACTACCCATCAGCACAGCTGGCCAAGTGCCCACGTTCCATCCTCACTTGCTCCCTCACTTCCATTCATGTTTTCCGTGGCTTGTTTCTCTTGATGCATTTCCAGGCTCTCTTTGGCTCACTGGGGGTTCCTGAGGATGTCTGCACTCTTCTTCCAGAGCATGCTGGAAGACACCTTACAGCCACACAGCTATTCTGAGGTAGAGAGCTGCACTATGCCAGGTACAGCTGAACTGGGCAGCCCACGGTGCTCTGCTGAACTCAGCTTCTCAGCAGTCAATAAACCAAGAACGACACCTTGGAAAGGGAGTCACTGGCTAATAAACCTCCCTGGGTACTGCTGCGTCTCCATTAGCTAAAGTGAGGCCAAGTGCTCCTCCTTGTGACCGAGACAGACGTAACCAGCGATGAAACGCTGCACGACGAGCAGGGTCACTCCCCATGCCTGGCACACCGCTGCCTGGCACTGGCATTGCTCCAGAGCACTGCAGCTCTGTGAGGTGGAGAGCAGAGCCTGGCTGAAAGGGGGATCTAGTTCCTCTTAATCCCATAGAATGACAGCAATCCAGACCCTTTCAGGATTACTGTGGGTGATGCCAGCCTGCCCATGAGACATGCTGCTTGCCTCTGTTGCTGCAAAATGAGGGCTTGGGATTTTCCCAGAACATCCTGCTATGTTGACAAGAAAACTCTGTGTGTGTGTGTGTTCACTGTCTGCTCACCTTCCTCTCCAGATTCAGCTTTTTTTCTTGTAGGAAACCCTATACAACACTTCACAGAGCAACTGTGTGAAACAAATTACAATCTGTATTATTTTTCTCTTCCCTAATCTTAAAGGATTGCTTCTGGCACAAAACGACAGTACAATACTGTCTCCTAAACAAACTCAGCTTTCCCAACTTGGAGAAGCTTTTCAAATGCCTGTCTGCAATAGAGAATGGGAGACTACAGGAGACTAGGGGCTGGGTGTGTTTTGTTGAAGTCTGATTTAGTGAGAACTTCATTTTTCAAAAGGTACTTCATTACACCCAGAGTGCTGGCATCTCAGAGGAGATGCAACAACTAAAACACATTAAATGATAGCAGATAGACACCGAGTAGACAGGAGGAATGGCTTAGCTGCAGTCTCTAGCAGCTTAACCTCCTGGCTCCTACGATGATGATGACTTTGCAGCATGAGCATCCAGCTATAATGCTCTATTTGAAGTATGTTCCCTGCTCTAACAGCTAAATTCTGGTTGTCTTCAGCACCCGGGCTTCAAACAGAGCCACCCACTCCTATGCATGTTTCCTCAAATGCAATCAGGCCATTCACAGGAAAAAATGTATAGAAAGTGCATTGCCACGCCAGTGCTAATGTACAAAAAGGAAATATCATTATTAAGTGCTCTAAGAGAAGCAGCTGTGGTGTGTGAACATCAAAGGCTACAAAGCCTCTTCCTTTCATCTCTAATGAGCTGCTCTGGACGTAGCAGAGACTGGCTGGGGGCAGTACTGGGGGTGTTGGGAGCTGAGCTGGGGAGCCTGGGTGACTGAGCAAGTCCATGTTTAATTAGGCAGCTCTCTGGGATTCCTAGGTGCTGAAAACGCACACGATTGCATTGTACAGATCCTAAAGAAGCATTTATTTCCCTCTGAACAGATAAAGAAAGGGGAGACAAATGTTGACCTCAGAAAAGATCAAGTATTAAAGATTCCCTGGCATGGATGATAGAAGTGGAAGAAAACAGGGATGTACTTTGAGTCTGGCTTCAAGAACGACACAAATACTGTGCATGAAACAATCTTCATAAGAAACCCCAGCCTGAGAAGCCAAATGCTCCGGGAGAGATGTGATCACCCTGGTCCAGCAGAGCAATACAATTTCAGGGTGACACGATGGCTGCAAGTGTTTTAATCTTGATTATGCTGCAGAGCCTCAGTGCAGCCCAGAGGGAGTCCCTGAAAGGTCTCATTCTATCCTACCCATCTGCAAAACAGAGATAAATGGGAGGTGTCTCCAGCTTTCATTAATATCTGAAGGAGTAGGATGAAGTGCACGCTGCGCTGCTGAGCACCATGGCAGAGCCCTGCACAGCCCCTGCATGTGGGTCTCTCATCCTTCTGGAAAGCCTGTCAGCAGCAGCAGACTGGTGCTAGGGTTCAGTCTTTCCCTGAAATGTTCATTTTATACCTTTACCAGGCAACCAGAATTCATTCTATAGAAAGGTTTTTAATCCTTTTCAATGCTGCTGGATTTTGCTGCTCTTGGACACTCAGCTGGAGCCACAACACCAGAGATTCCCTCGAGATGGGAATAAGCCCAACAGCAAAAAAACACAAACAAAAACCAAAACAGCTAAGAATGAGCCAGGTTCTAGTCTTTGCACCTGGCTGCTGTGCCCCTAAGCAGTATCTCTGGCACAGAACTGAAAGCAGCCAGCTAGGTAAAGGGCCAAAGCACTGAGAGGAGGGAGGAGGCACTGGCACCAGACTTATAACAATAAAACCTGGTTCCCAGGTGGGTGATGAAAAACAAGAGCCAAGGCTATTAGCAGAACTGCACATTCTAATGGTAGCTTACACTGAGACTGTAAATAGGCTTCAGGCTTGGGGAGAACCATGTGAAATGGGTGCAGGCACAGCAGAAATCTGAGAGCAGATTGTGGCTGTATCTCCTGCTGGGTCACTGGATGGTCTGGAGTGGAATAGTTTGCACTGGCTCTTTTCTAACTGAAGGGCAGGGATTTATCTATTTTTATTTTCCTGGCAAACATTTGTTGAGGGCTGAAGCTGAATTATAGTGGGTATTTATGGACTGTATCCCTGTACTACCCTGGCCTTCTGCTGGGCCTCTGAACAGGAATGACTCTTGTTTGGAATGAGCTGCTTTATTGAATGTAGTACAATGGAAAAGTGTGAAGGGAGAAAGAAAACTTCACAGGTCAATATTCAGTCAGCAGCCAGAGCAGCAAAATTAATCAATAAATTATGTGTTTATTGCCCTGGTGGAAAGGGACTGCAAACTGAGGTTTAGAGAAAGAATAACATGTCTGTTTTTTAAGACAGAATGAGACTTCCAAAGTTTTACTGGTTTCCTTTGTAGGAAATATCTCAGGCACCTCAAAAAGCTACATGCCAAGTGTCTGCTCATCAGAACAAATCAATACGTGCAAAAACCACCAGTAACTCTTGTAGTTAAAACCTCCCCCTTCCTAAAATCAGGCAAATATGAGAGCTCAGCAAACACATCACTGCACTGGGGTGTTCACTCTGTGAACCTCAGCTTAGCTACACTCTGTTGCTGTTGATGGGCTGTACAATGCCTACGTACTTCAGGTTTCAATACTACTAATAAAGCTTTTGATTTTGTTTAACTCGGAGAAAACTGTCTGAGCTCAGGAGAGTTAGCCCTGCACTGCTGGGGTCATTCTGCCAGTTACTGATGAATATGCAGCTCTAAAGATATTCTAGAGTGGTTTTAAATGCAGTGCAAGAGGAACGGAGCTGAAATTAAACAAAGCAATTATTTCCAAACTTGAGCTTTCACAATAGAGACAAATTGTAATCATACCCTTTGAAACGTGCAATTACAAGCAGTTCCTACTAACCCTTTGCCCTCCTCCTCTGTGACAGATGGAAAATGAGCTAGAAGGCGTTAGCCAGTGCTTCTTGGTACTCAGCAAAACTTGCCAGGAGATTTTCCATCTCCTAGAGTCTTCACATCAGGGCTGGGATGTCTTTATGATAGATATTGAGACAGATTCAGTAAGAAGCTACTTGTCTAACTTTAGGGACCAATGAGCCTGTATTATCTTGGAGTTCAGACATTGTGACTATAATATTTCTTAAGAGCTTTTTAAAACTTCCAAAACTCCAAATCTTTGCCAGGACCTCCTTAAGGAAAGCTTTATGACTAAGACTGGATTGATTCAACGTTTTAGATAGCACTTAATAACCTGCTAATGGCATGTGTATCAAGCCCTCAACAGTTCTTATCACTTACTAGAAGAAACTGCAGCACAGGATGAGACTTTGCAGAACAGTACTTCAGACTGTGCACATTCACCTCTCAGAGCCAAAACATTTTCCTCTGGACTTAAGCTGGCACATTGGCAGGACCTGAGTTCACCCCTTGAGAAGATTCTCAGCTTGTTTATTTATTACATAGGATAGCCCTGCTTAGGAGCTACCTGATTGTATCTAAACTGATGTACTAAGAAAACAGTCACTTGCTCAGCACAGAGGAAGAAAAGGCCTCTAAGAAGTGAGTGATGTTTGGGGTGAGCACCTGTGGCATATGCTGACTTTCAATTCAGGGATTGAGGCTACAGTCCCTTGGCACTCCCTGAAAGGTATTTTTTTGCAAGCTAGCATTTGACTTGACATTTGGATTTGTCTCTTAACTGTCTTCTGCTGCAGGTACAAGCACCATGTCATCCCCTCACTGCAATTCCCTCTGTATTGGTTCTGATGACACCAGTAACTCACATTCAGTCAACAAAGGCTGATCTGAGGCAAGGGGTGTGGAGCTGGCAGGCACCAGGGTGGTTGTAGATTATACTCTTGCCAGGAATGAACTACATTATCGAGGGCTGAGCAGAGCTGCAGTTCCAAGTCTGCCTGGGAAGCAGCTATCAGCTGCCTCTCATTCACTCTGGCTATAATAAACTCTTACGTTGGTTTCTGCACATAAATTATGCCTTAACAGTCTTGTAGTGCAATTTTGCTGCTGTCTCTGTAGTGAATTTCCTCTGGTTGACAGCTGACTGTGTAACTTCAGGGGAAACATTTTTGAATGACAATGACAGAAAAGCTGTAAAAATGGTTCAGCCAGTTTCTAATTTCTATCATTTGCTAATTGGCCTGCTATAAGCTGCAGCTTATCAGATCTGCTAAAACAAGCCTGAATACACGTGACAGAGGAGGAATGGAATCGTGGACCAAACTCGGGGAGAGGGAGCTTGTGAGCCCTGAACATGTGCCAACTGCAACCCAAAATATTTTAATTTGGTGTTTGAAAGCCCGTGTCTCTGTTGCAAGGTGAGTGCTTTTTTTAAAACCCCAGAGGAAAGAGGAGAGGAAAAAATTGTCTCTTACTTTAAGAAGCAACATTACATCAGTAATTACATCATATAGCTTTCATGCATAACTTGGTTAGAATCTTATTTTCTCTGTAACGACTACAGTAACAGACTGCACTGGGGGGAAATGTGATTAAGGGTTGATGTCAGTCCATTTACTAGGAACAACATGTATTTGGGGTGCAGACAAAAGGTTTTAAGCCACATGTGCTTGGCTGAAAGAAAGATTTGCCCAAGTACGATTTCATGCGTGCCTCTGAATTTTCAGCAAGTTACACTGTACTCTCTCCCTCCCTCTTCTATGTGGGTGACACATATAAAGTTGTGCATTTAACACCTGACAGCTTCTACTGCTGCAGCTGTCCATGTTCAGGGCTCAGCTCGATGGTGGGATGCTTCAGCACCCTCCAGCAGCAGATGGAGGTTCAAGGCTGAGCTCAGGAGAGCTTGTTCCTAGTGCAAGACATGGCTTGGCACTGAGGCAGGGAGATAGCCAAGAGGGGAGCTGCCTCTATCAGTCATCACTGCTTTCTTTGCACATACCAAAGCTAGCAGGCTGAGGCAGTGGAGTAATAAAATCTAAACATCTTTAAAAGCTATGAGTTTCGGGATTAATGCTGAAGTTTTAATCTAAATGGATTCTCTTGTTTTATGGTCCAGTTTCCCTTTTGCCCAGACAGCAGGAAAAGAAAGAAGAGCAGAAAACCAGCTTGCAGAAAGATTTTAAGAAATGGTGGATTATGCCCTAAATATACTTCTAGAATTCTTCTAGCTCTACTTAAGGTAAAATAAAGGCTTTTCAGTAAACCTGTCAGGCAGCCTCCAGTTCTATGGGGACCCCAGGGAGAAGTTTTAATGTTCTCACACATGTTTTTATGCATGAGAGTGGGTCGGTATTTTGTCCTTGAGTGCCCAGTGTCATCTCTGAAGGCTTCATCTCAACCTCAGCTGCAAAGCAGATGTTTTCAATATGAAAACACATTAAGGCTCTTACTTTTGAAGGATTCATAGAGACATTAGACTGGGACTTGGCTATTCTGTGGCTGTCTTGCATGCATCCTTCTACCTTTCTCAGTTTCCAGCTCTTTTCTTTCTATTGCAAGTCATCTGTTCCATGTATAAACAGAACTTCAAGAGAGAACAAGATTTCCCTCACATCACTATAGGCACATGGATACAGAAAATACACTTTAGCAAGACAGTGTTTTCATCTTTGCAAGACAATGTACCCTGGATATTTACTTTTCTAGTCAGAGCGTGCACTGAACTTACAGTTTAGGCATTACAGTGTTGCCTTGTTAAAATATAAATGTCTGTGGGCTTTGCACTAGGTAGGTAGATTATCTCAAAGCAATTGCCAAAAGCAATTCCGTTCCGAAGCAGTTGTTCAGCTTCAGCACAGCTGCTCTTCTTTTCCTCAATAAAAAACCCAACCCACACACAACCTCCCTCCATAGTCTTGTCGTTACTCTAGGAGAGCAGCTACAGACTTTAGGAAATAGTCTCTCTGAAAAATCACCCTAACACTCCAGGTTTGTCAACTGATGATAAAAACAGAACTCTTCCTACAGTTGCTCTCCAGCAATTAACTAACAAACCATTGCCCCAAGCAATAAATTTCTTGGGGATTAGTATTTCATAAAAATGGAACACAGTGGGGAAATGATCCACTGCAAGAAATAGAGATTGCAGGAGATGCTGTAACACAATCTGTGTGCAGCTAGACTTAACGTAGAGATAATTAAAGGAAATGGGGGAAGCTGAAATTTATTTTGTCTTTCAAGTTGTTGAAAAAGGTGCTGAAAATAAAATAAAAAGTTGATTAACCACAAACTCCTGTAAATCAGATCAGTGCCTTCAAACACAAAAGCATTGCTGATAAATTTTCATATGTAAATTCCAAAAGGAAAATCTTGTTTTCTAGGTATTTGGGAAATATCTCTTGTCCCCCTGTTAGCACTGGCTTTTTTTTCCTGCTTCAAAGTGAACATCTGGGAGAAGAAAACCTGGGAGAGCTGCAATTCGGGAGTAGTATAATTTGTGATGTTCTCCTGATCTGATACAGAAATGTGCCATCAAAATTACACCTTTCTACTGGCAGCCAAGACATACCTTCTTATTCTTTAAATACCACTTCTAGAGCACAAGCTGTGCACTGTCCCCCACCACCAAAAACCATGAAAATATGCCTGTCTCAGGAGAAGGCTGCTACTGGGCATGAATAGAGACGAATCTTTCACTTATTTTTGTTTCTGCCTTCATATGTTATTTATTATCTGTTGCTCCCAGGTATATTTGCAGCCTCCCGAGGGGCCGTTGCTGGAGTGACATTAAATGAGTTTACTTAGATGCTGCTGTCTGTGATGCACTCTAATTTTAGACTTTGTCTCCCTGGATTCTGTGTTTGGATGCAAAGAAGTGACAAGTGTTTCTCTCTCTTTTCTGTGTAATTTACATTTAGAGGGTGGGAGCAGCTCAGGTTTTTGACAGAAAGGGGAGGAAGACAGAAGAAAATATGTGCACTAGGGTCACAGTTGCCAGTTTAATCAAGAGCATCAGCAGGGGCTGCTCTGGGCTGGGCTGCCCCTGACTTGGGCTTTCAGCCAGGTCCCATTTCCAGGTGCTAAAACAGGAAACCAGGAGAGCTACTCCCCTGCAGTCTCAGGAAACTGAGCCACCAGCAGGCTGCTCCCAAGGGAGAGAATAATAATAAACAGAGGGATTATAAAAAGACTAAGCACAGGAGGAGGGTGAAAACATGCTGGTGAGGAAAGAGAAGTGGAACAGAAGCACGAGTTGCTGTCGAGGGAGAGCAGATGGAGAGCAAAGAGAGCACTGGGTGGCTGGAAGCCACTGGGCCACAGTGGGCTGGCATTGGGTGTTTTTGCCCAGTTACATCTCACCCCATCAACTGTAAATGTGCCTTAACTTTCCTCAGCCTACCTGGGCCCAAATCATGCTCCTGAGGAGCCCAGCAGAGCCTTGGGGATCTGAGTGTGGGAGCCTGGTCCCCAGGCCAGTCAGGTTGCCAGTTGGGCACATGGTGAAGACTGAGGGCTGCTAAGAGCCCAAAGTTCATGGCAGGCTTTGAGCTTTGCCACTGGCTTTCCCTACTCCTGAGTTGTGCTAATAAGGAGCTGAATGTTCACAGAGTCAAGAGGTATCTATTTTAACTTCATAGCCATTTTTCATTTAGGGAAAAGACAGACCCAGCCACAGTTGACAGGGACACTCCTAATAGCTGATTTTCAGTAGACCTACCACTCTCTACCACCACCTTTCTGTTTAGTGTGGCCCAGAACAATACTGAATCACCTGTTAGTTTGTCACTGTATATATAGTCTTTACCCCCATTTCCTTCCAGAAGGCTGCATAAAACCTGGGAAATAGCCAATATCATTGGGAATAATTACACTAGGTGCAAATTCCTCTTACCTCTATTGCAAAATAACTGGGTTGAACCCTATGTGTATTACAGCTGGGAAGCTAAGCCCTCTCCCCAGGTCTGTCTGTTCCACTTAATGTGTGTTTCCAATAATATTATTCCATTACAGGAAACTAGAGTTAGAAGCCCTTTTGTTTACTGTGTTATACAAATTCGATTTGTCATAGAGCTGGGTGTATAAATTAGAAATGAGGGATGTTAGCAAAATGAAATGATAAGGCCTCTGCCAGCTTCCGTTGCAGCTAAGATTGGTCTGATAAATTGGAGCCATGGAGCAGTATTTGGTGAACTAAAATAAACCCACAGTGTAAATACATAAATAAGTCAGTAATAGTGTGTAGATAGACATAAATATAATGGATCTCCTCCTTCCCTGCCCTTGTGTTACAGAAAACTGGGAGGAAACCATTAAAAAAATCAGGATTTTCTCCTTTGGTTCATGCTGCTCCCAGCTAGATCAGCTGCAGCAGAAAGCAGTAAACTCATCTGACAAGTCACCTCTTTAGCCATGTCTGCCATGTAGAAAGGATTCCTTGTAACAGGAGGGTGTGGGGAAGAACTTGCAAGCAAACCTTGGGTCCTGAAGCCCTCAGTCCTGTACACTAATGATTCCCAGACACCCTCTGTAATGCAAAGCAGCAGCTGCCTCTTGGACTGTACATGGTGCCTTTGCCTGTTGCAGTTTTGTTCCAGGATAAAAATTGAACTAAAAATTCCAGTGGCAAGATTACAATTTCTTTTACCATAAAAGTATTTAAGCTCTTCCTTACCAAGCTCTCAGATTGTAGGTAAATACAGACAGAAAAAAAGCAATGTTCTGTTTAGCTTTCTGTGACAGATGAAAGTTACAGAAGGATTTACATGTCTCTGACTATTATATCTGACTATTGTTACTTATGCTGACTTAGCAAAATCTGACAAGTACAAAGAAAGTCCAACACCAAAACACAGCCCTCGTCTGTAAATGCCATGAGATTAAGATAATTTTTCTCCTCTTCCTATTACCTTCTCATTTATAAATCTCCACAAGGTCAAGAGCTCTTAGAGAGATTCTGGCAGAGGGATGTCAAGCAGGGAGGAAGGAACAAATCAACACTACCCAACGGGTCAAATTTAATTGTGCTGTTCCCAAAGCAGTCAGGAGCAATTTAAGAAGTTTCCTAGGTACTGCACAGATACCTCTCTTACCATCAGTTGCTTGGGGCAACACTGATCTAGGATCTTATACACTTTGCTTTGCATAGAACCAGCATCTCCAGGCTAGCAAAAGATCTGAGAAAACATTGGGGTCACACAGAGGAAACCATTAAGTAGCATTAGCTTAAGGTAGCTTGCTGGGAAAAAGAATGCAAGGTAGGCACGTGGCAGGACAAGGAGAGTCTGGGCTGCTGTGTCAGAGCACTGGCTGCAATGACTAGAAAGGTTCTCATCAAAATAACAAGGCAAAGGCAGGAAGCTGGAGCTGTGCAGGTGAGAGACAAGCTTTTCTTTGGCATCTCCAAAGCACAGCTTGGTACTGTCACTTAGAAGTTGTTGTGGTTGCTTAACATGAAAATGGTCTCAAACTTGAAACTGTGAAAATAAATAATTAAAAAAAATAAAATCACACCAGGATCCCATGTTCTTTTCCCCAGAGGGCTGAAAAAAAAATTAAAAATCAGTGGGCTTGTTTTAGGACTAAAAAACTACCAGTGCACTACCAACATTACTTCTTGCAGTCAAGAACAAAGGGAGTAGTATAGGCTCCTCGGGGATCAAACAGCTCTGTCATCCAGACAAAGGCTATGACAATGTTTTCAGTTAATGGCATAAATCCATTTATCTGAAAAAAAATCTGCCTATTTCACTGTTAGTTGGTTGGATTTTGTTCTTGTTTTTTTTGTTTTTTTTTTTTAAATAACAACCTACACCATTGTCAGCAGCAAAGAATAGAAGATCCTTGAGTATTCTGTGCAGTTCATTTGCAGCTCCTTTATTACATCCCTTGTTTCAAAGCAATCTCTTCAAATCTCTTGAAGTCAGATCCATGTTAAAACACCTTTGCTGAGTTGAGACCCTAATCACCTCGGGTTCTTTCAGTTCTCACGAGATAAGTGATGTAAATTTTAGCTTGCTTGGGTGATGCTGGAATAGCTCGTTAAATTAATAGTTACAAAGTGCCCTCTATCTCCCTGCAAATCATGGATGTGCTTCAGAGGGGAAACTCCTCTAGATGAGCTGGTGGAGCAACTCTCATTCACAGGAATAAAGCACTTCTCTGCTTAATAGGTTGGATGTGCCAGCTGCATAACAAACAGGGTTAGCTGAGCACGGGGACTTGTGAAGTGATGAGTTGGAAGGGAACAGGAGAGGGCAGGACTCTGGTACGTGCCTATGGTACTGTTATCTGGCAGGTCTGCAGGTTTCATTAATCAGTCTGTTTTGAAAGTGATGATCTTCTCCCCTCTCCTGGACCTTGGAGTTCAAAGTGACTCAACTGGCAGTGTGTTGTTAGGTTAATATGCTGGAACTGTCTTCCCATGGAGCCCAAGACATAAGCAGAGTTCCTCACACTGTTTGCTTGTGGTACCAGTGGAGTTTGTCACTCCTTAACAATGCTGAGATGTTCCAGCCCAAGTTCTCAGGGAGAAGCAGCACAGAATTTTTTGCACCAGAAAAAAACCCTGGTAGTTTTGCCCTGTGGTAGCTGTACCACAGCCATGCTTTTTAGGGAATGAACTAGCTCTCTATTTTCCTGTGCATGCAAATTGAGAAGAAGCTGTGTTCTGAAGCCAGAAGAACCCAGCATTTCTGTAACACGTGCTATCCACAGGGATGCAAAGGCTGATGGTTTACATACATCCAGTGCAGCCACCCTGTAGGATTTGGGTCTTGCTGGTTGTGTGACAGCAGTGTCTGGGGGCTGTGGAGCCACCAGCACTGGCACAAGCCGTGTCCCTGGCCCTAGGGACCTGCAGTTATATACACTGTCATATGGGCCTGCAGTTTTTAAAACAAATGTGCAGATTATATTTATTATTCAACATCTGCAAGCAGCAGTGGCCAGATGGCCAGGAAACTGAGTGAATGCTGCTCCAAAGGGGCCCTGGACAGAGTGGTAGTTCATAAAAAATTAGAACTCCCTGTGGTGACATGAAGTGTGTCCCATTTAATTCTGGGTGTAGCTGCTGACCTGGCCTGAACTCCACTAGGGACCATAAAACAAATGAAGTATAGCACAGAACTTAGAGAGCTTGGCCCACTGAATCATGGAGTGACTCAGCCAGACTAGCCTGGAGCCTGATGTTTCAAGAAACAAGGCTGGGGAGAATGATAAGCCCAGGACTGAAAATAGGCAAGAGATTTAAGAACTGGAGAAAAACACAAAGAGAAGGTGTCAGATCTTTCTTGGCCATCAGCTACATCACCTATCTCCTCTGCTGGCCTCCATATCCAGAGCAATGGGTGCCAGCTTGGCATCCTAGCTCAGCCCAGATCCTGTAGACACAAGAAGAGAGTCCTTTGCTCCTTACAGCTGCCTCTGGCACGACATTTGCAATATACTGTGACAGCCCTGCCTTCCTTGGTTCTTGTCTTTTTGCTAATGTCTAATCCACTTGCAGATTCAGTTACTTCAAAGCAGCTTTCTCTGTCAATAACTTCTGAGGTCTCTGTCAACACATCTAAGTAAATAAACAAGAAGTCTGCCAGGCAGATTTTCATGGAAGTATCTTTGGATATACCTGTAATGTCTGCAGTTTGTTATGTTTTAGTCTCCCTATATGGAGGTGGGAACTGCATGTGTTTTCCTTCTGAGCATATGCAACTTGCACTCGCTGGTCAGAGCTGCTGGTGTGAGGTCCCACTGTGTAGTAAATAACTACACCGGCAAATAAAATGCTTTGCTCAACTTTGGTTTCCTCCCTTCTTTCTAAACACAGGAAATTTTGAGGATTGTGAGATCTGTTGCTGAACTTTCTGTAAATAATGTGTCTTTAGTCTAGGTAGAAATTTCTAAACTAATAAAAAGTTTAGGAAAAAAAATTATTGTCTTCAAGAGCTTAAAAAAAAAAAAAGAAATCCCTCATCTACAATGGAATAAAGTGCAGTGAGATTCAGGATAGAAGAGTTGTTTTCATTTAGAAACTGACATCAAACAACCTTTACAATGCAGTTCCAGACACATAATTAAAATTAAAAACAAGGAACATGCAGATCTAATTTATTTTTTTTTAATAGAAAGACATTGAGAGGAAGGCAGAGAATGAGTGATTTGCATTTTTATGGTGATGACTCTGCAGTTAGAGCAGAGATATCCCCTGAGGATTCCTGAATCACTTAATATTCTGCCTTTTTTTTTTTTTCCTAGGCTACTTTCTATTATGTTTTCTCTGTAGAGGGGTATATGTGTGAGTGAGAAGATGAGAGCAGATCTTGGACAAAACATCAAGGAAAAGAAAATTAAATATCTGTGTAATTCCCAAATTACTTCCTATAATAAAGAAACCGTGTTATCTTCAGAAAACCAGGACAGGCATTGCCTCCCTGTCCTCACACAGCCCTGTCTGAATGGCTGTACAGATGAGATACACTCACTTATCTTTGCTCTTTAGGAAGAGGACATCCCTGTTCTCAAGCAGTCACATGTTGGAGTGTGGGGTTTTGATATGGTAGACATAGGAACAAGCGTTATCCTAAGAGTTACAAAACCAGCTGATAAGAGGGGAGTGATACTGAATTAAATGGGGTTAAAACAAGTCTAAGCAGGATTGGGACCTGGCTAAATGGGGTGAAATGCACTATCTGCTCCCGTTGCCTCTCTGAACCATCTGGGGGAAGGACAGACTCCAAAAGGAATGACACTTCATAAAGCAGAGTGGGAATATTATTCCAGATGTTTAAAATCCCAGAGATCTAATCCAGCCAAGGCCAAATCTGTGGCACTGACTCAGCTGGAATAAGTAGATTTATTTATCTTTGCACAGTCTAAGGACAAGGTCTGTTTGTCACATTTAGGTTGCCACCTTTGCTTATATTTGTCACCAAAGCTGCTAAATAATTTGCTTCATTATGAGAAACAAACAGGGAAAAGGAGGACTGCAAATTTTCTGTTCCAGACTCTGCTCTCAGACTTCTAACTTTGTAATAGCTGCAGGTCACCTCTCCAGCTGCTACAGTGGCCACCAGCTTACTGGTGTCCAAAGCAGAAAGATGCTCTGTCCCTCACGTCTAAAGCCAGAGTGCCTGAGCCTGTCATCTCCAGCAATGTAGAACCAGCACCATTTCAGATACTGCTGGATACAAAGCTGAAGAGATTTAGGCAGGAATGAAAGGAATTAAGCTCCCCAGTGAATTTTTCAGAGGAAAGTCCTCCCTCAGTACTGAGGTACCCAACGTTCCGTTTCGATTCTCTCCCCTGTTCATGACTGTTAATTCTGCCTTGCCACAGGCTGCCTGACTGATGACTGCTGCCAGCAGAAAGATGGATTTTATCCCCAGAGCACATTGCAAGCTGCCTCCCTACTCGGTGCCACATTTCTCTGGAACCGGAAGGTTCTGGATTATTGTATTGGTCTTACCCTCTGTTCAACATTCCCATGCATGGATTTCTGACTCTGGGAACAAGCAGCAGGTCACAGCAGAGCTGTGAAGGAGCCTTTTTGTGCCAGCCAGTGTAGGAAACACTTTGTCAGCTGCTATTATTTTTTTGCCCTCAGCATTCCGAATCTCTGGAGACATGTCCCTAAGAGAATTCAGTGCTGAGAAGGTGGCTTTGGCACATTTTGCAGCCGTTTTCTCAGACAAAAAAAAAAGTGCTTTTGGAATTTCAACAAGCCATGTTTTCAGTAGAAAGCTAAGGAAACAGCCTGGTCTCCAGAAGCTGTTTGCAGATGCCTCTGCTGTAAGATCAGCTGCAGGCACTGCACCACGCTGTGCTGTCCCAGGAGCACCTCACAGCACTGGTTCTGCAGGGACGTGTACACAGAGGCTTAGCAAGAGGTCCCAGGAGTGATCACCTTTCTAGTCCAGGTACCTCCCTACCAAGAGCACAGCTCCCTGCACGGAGACAGACAACCTAGCAGAGAAGATGCTTCCTAATTTTCTAAGCCTAGTGTAGGAGGCTTAATATACTTGGTGAAGAGAAATGTACTTGGAATTGCCCTTAAATTAGCTCACAGTGTGGGTGCTCCAATTCCCTCCCTCCAGCCTCTCTACCTGCTGAGCACAGCAGAAGGCTGTGCCCATCCCTTGCTGTCCCTCCACCCCCAGCACTGAGCACTGCTTCAGACCTTAGCCAGGCACTTATTAAAGGAACTTATCTGGAACCTAGTCCAGCAGATCAATGCACAGAAAGCACCAAGGCTCAAGGGGAGGTCTTAAGAAATTAAATGCCCATTTTTTTTTTTCTCTGTTCAAAAACAAGGCTGGAATTGGATTCTAGAGAAGGGATGCCCACCATGCTTCACAGGCACTCCTGCAGCTGTTTGCTGCTGTGGACATCCTTTCCCTTTTCTATACATTTCACAACCTACCCTGCCTAGAACGAGGGGATCAGCACTCAAAAATATTTTTCTGAGTCCCTGGTAGAGCTCAACATGCTCAGTGTCTGAGCTGCCAGGCAGAGCAGTGTCAGAAGAAAGACTTGCCATATCTTGGCAGCTTTATTCATGATATAAAATAAATAAATGCTGTCTGCAACCCAACTATGCCCGAGCGAGGGCTGCCACGTCACTCTACATGTCACAGGCTCCAAGACACTCAGCCGTGTTTCTGAAGAGCTACTGCTCAGAGAGTGAGCCCAGAGCTGCAGTGTCTGAGGTGGCTGATGGCCCTGCAGCATGGCACTGCCTGCCTGGCAGCAGGGGCAGGTTGGCAGACAGCAGATAAATCTGCTCTGCACGTGGCTGCGCACGATCAACGCTGTCCTTATGCATTGCCTCTGCTGTGCAATCATCTATTAGTGCTAATTGCTAGAGCCTAGAGCCGAAGTGGCCTTTCACATTAAGTAATATGATAATAAATAATATAGATAAAAAGATCTTCCAAAAGGGCAACTGTAAAAGAAAGCTCCTCCCTAGCTTAAAAGATGGCTGAGAGTGGAGCTCTCTGCTGCACCTTGAGTGCAGGCATTCAGTGTGAGGAGGAGGAGAAGACTTCTCAGGAGGGTCACCCTACACATCAGCATTTACCCCTCGCCCTTGCTCTGATGCCAGCTGTGTCAATCTGTAGCTCAGGGTTTGCCAGTACTGAAGCCCCTCCTACGTTGCATGGTGGCACAGTGCACCAGTGCCCATGGCACAGAGCTGGCTGGTCCCCCTGCAGCCAGCGTAATAGAGATGAAAGATGGGAATTAATCACAAACAGCTCTTAAATGTACCTTGCACTGTATTAAATGAGTATCATTCTGAGTTGTTTTATGAGGCATTGATGAAGAAGGAGGGACCTTATCCAATACATTTATCACTGAGTGCTTAACCATGGCAATGCAACTGAAACATATCCAGATGCTGTCTGCTGAGGGTGACAGGTTTGATGGGTCATGTTGTATTTTAGAAGCCATAACTAGCCAAAGCCTATTAGAAAGATTCTAACACTGATGCCAAACCTACGGTTGCTTAGGCCTCCTGTTAGCCCAGCAACCAGACTGCTCAAAACTGATGGCAACAGGGTGCCAGTGAGCAAACCACAGGGATGTGACCTTTGGATCACTGCTCTTCAGGCTATTTTCTACCCATAAATTCTGCATACCTGACAGATGATTGCAGTGGTTATTATAAGAATGAGGCCATCTTAGATCCTGCTAGGCATTAAAAAATAAAAGCACTGTGGTTTGGAGCACTCCATTCTCTGAAGAGGTTTCTTATGACAGCTTGAAAAATCCTCACCCTCCTCTGCCTTACTGGCAGTGTTGAGCCTCCAGCACCTGACTGCAGGACACCCCTCAACACAGGAGGGACACAGAAAGCAGCTGTTCTGTTACCAAGGCTATTCCCTCTCCTAAGAGGCCTCTCACGAGCAGAGCCAAATGGGATGAGTTTTGTGAGCTGGCATCCCATGAAGGCAATGGAGATAGAAATGGAAGTGCTGAATTCTCACCAGGATAGATAAGGGAAGATGCTGCTCTCAGGTTTCATCTCATTCATTTCTCCTCCATACACTTCCTATTTCCCCTGCCTTTATTATAGTTATTTTTTTTTCTTTTTGGCAAGATGAATAGAGAAAGTGTCGTGTGCCTCACAGAGGATTACTTTGCTCACCTCCAATTAAAAGCTCCAGAGCCAAAGATGTAGAAAGCTGGAGAAAAAGCAGCTTTTGCAATCAAGTCACTGTAAAGCTGGCACAAAACAGAAACCACTGACACCATCCTTGGACCCATTCCTGATATGGAAACATGTGCTGATTCTATTTTAAAGTATTCAGAAAAGCCAACAGGAGCAGCAAAGGAAAAAGCCCAGTGTAGATTTGTCTAGGGTGTCAGAATTCATCTCAATTCTTCCAGTGAAAAGATCCTTCAGGGCACTACCATTGCAGAAACATCTGCTGTTGTAAAGGATCTTGTAGTTCTGCTCTAGCCCTCATGATTAAACCATGAGGTACCTGATTTATGCTTTTAATTTGACTTTTTCATTATCTCAATACTTTGTATGCAAATTGCCGAGTTTCTGCCTACCCTTCACCACCTTGTTACGACAACTTGTCACTCGCACGGCATTGCTGTGCACCTGATGGAGCAGGGGAGGATGCCAGCAGCATCCCTGCACAGCTCTCTGCCTCTCTCAGAGACTGGATGCTGCCCTGTGGTTTTCCCTGAGAGACTCCAGCTTGACAGGGCGACTACAACCATTTTATTCTGATCCTTTCTTGACCTGCAGGAGCTCAGGCCAGACAATTTTACCCAATGATTTTTCCAGATGGAGTTCAGCAACATGTGGTTAAATGAAGCTATGAAGTTACTCCTCAGCAGGGACTCTGTTCTAGCCCAGAGGTGTGCAGTATCTCTCCTGCCTTCTGCTGTCTTTCTCTTGCAAAGATTTATGTTGTCAGATTTCTCTTTCTTTTTTTTTTTTTCCTAAGTGCAAGAGTTTAAACCAGTACCAAGGGCACCTTGCAACACAGAACAGCCTGGACAGTATCTACAAGGCAGCACCTGGGGCACCCTCCCTCTCTGGATGTACTCAAAGCATTTGCTGCCAGGGTTGGACCACTTCAGCCTGATTTAACCAGCATGGCTTGGGGAGCTCTCACACCACTGATCCCTTGGCAGAGGGACAAGAGATAAGATAAGCAAAAAGCCAGTGCTCTGGACAACAATTTCAGGTGACTGGTCACTTATACCCTGGACTACACTCATGTGAAGTATGAACATACACTTCCAGTCTGCACTAACCTAGCTGTGCTGCTACAGAGCCCATGTGTAGCTCATACCTGGGACTTTGAGACCAGGTCAGAAAAGATTCTGGTTCAGCAGCAAAGCTGAGGCACAGGCACTACTGTATCAATTAAGAGCTACCCTAATAGACATGACAAAAGTACTAGAGATATAAAAAATTACTCTTTTTTTGCTCTTGGCTGTTGTGTTCAAGAGCTCTTCCTCTGCCTGTTGCTAGCTTGATATGTCATTACAGATTAGAATAAGGCTTTTTGAGCTGTGCTTCTGTCTTGTCCTTCCTTGTTAAGCACTTGATGGGGAAGGGAATGTTATTTACCAGGCTGATTTTTTTTCCCTTTTTTTTTTTGTCCGTGTGCACACTTTCAGAAAAGTTTAAACCCTATAAGCTGACCCAGAGCAACAAGGTATACACTAGGACTAAGAGGTCTCTTATCCCCTGGGTCATCCAGTCCATCCACTGACAGAAGAAATTAAATGGCTCTGAAAGGGCTTTTCATTGAGACTCTGGGAAAGGCCAGCATCTTGCTGCCCTGCACTAATTCCTCTCTACATTGTTTTCTTAACCCACCAAAGCCTCTGTTGAGTTTAGCCTTAGTGTTGTCCCATCTATGAGCCAGTTCCCATCCATATTAGTATCCCACGAACAGATAGAAGTGGCACTTTAGCTAATAAGAGCTGACCTAAAGATAACAGAGACAAAACCATATTAAAGATTATGGCCAGAAGTGGATCAAGTGACAGAGAAGTTAAGGGGATAAGAAAACTGTATAAAAGGCAGTAGGAAAGAGATGCTGGCCACAGAGGATGCTTCAAGCAGCTGTGACTAGATCCAATGGGGCAAGTTAAAGTCTTATATTTGAATAAAAGGCTTATCACCAAAGACAACAAACTCTCCTGTTTAACAACTAAGTATAAGGACACTGGGTTGAGAAGCTCTCTGCTTGTGTTTGCAGAGAAACAAAACACTTTAGCAGAAGTTGCTCAGCCATACAGAAATGAGTTGTTAGTAATGTTTTCCTTTGATTCTGAAAAAGCCTAAAGCAGAGGGGAAGTAAAGGAGGCCCAGAGCTCCCAACTCGACTATCTGAGATGCAGCAGAGAGCACAGAGTGCTGGATGTCACCAGGGTCCAGCTGGCAGTCAGCACGAGGGGGCTGTCTCTGCTGCTCCCTCCCTAAATGCAGATGGCACAGCAGGGGCTTCATGGTTATATAGCAGCTTACTATGGAACGAGGTCTTGGCACTGCTGGTTTATGTGAATGCTGAGGAAATGCTGGAAACCAAGTGGCAGCTTTGGGGGTGACTCAATGTAATAGAAAGAAGGGGAAAAAAACCATAAAGCAGCATCTTTATGACAACTGAGCCACCCTCTTCTGTGCTATGGGATCTTCTCTTGTTCATCACATTGAGCCTAAGTACCACAACCAAGAACCCAGGAAAAGCATCAGAGCATCACAATGTTTATACTCAGTATCATGTGAACACAAAAGGGTTAAAATCCAGGTTTGCTCTTCACCTGACAATGCTTCACACCTCTGCTGTCAGACTCCCAGTTTTATAGATGTTTATCACATTTACATATACAGCTTTTCCTCTAAATTCAACGACACAGGTTATTTTTCACAGCAGCCAGACTCCCATTTCTTGAATTTTTGCAGGAGTCACTAGGAAGGAGAACCTCTAAATCACTAGGAAGCTCTGACAATGCAGACCCTACTGTGCAAAATTGCTTTTAAAAAGCACTTACTTTTTATGGTCTAATTTAGGGCGACATTCAATGTTCTCAAGAAAACCTTCCAGTTCCTTCAAGTGTTCTACCCTGTTAAAGTGTCTGAAAGTCCTTTCCTGCATTAATTCTAAACCAAATGTACTGTGTGCCTCTTGGAACTATACCAAATGGCCAAACTTTAAGTCATCATTTCTAGGATAAATCACCTCTTCATCAGGCTGGGTACAAAATGAATTCTTTAGGGACACAGAGACTGGGACTGCTTTTATTTCACATACATTAATGCTGCACTTATTGTTTGACCTGTAACTGCTACAAGGAAGAGTTGCTGTGGTAAGGGAATGACAGACAACGAAAGGGTTTTAAGATCCAAAATTCAGCCACCAAGCCACAGCTATCAGTGTCACTGACTGGCAATGTTTTCAGCAGCAAGCTTACACACTTACATGGAATCATTTAGGTTGGAAAAGACCCCCAGTGAGTCTAACACTGCCAAGTCCACACTGTCTATTCAATTCTGAGATAAGCTTGTTTGCCATAGCAACTGCAGATCTGCAAGACCCCAGAAGCAGAACTTCTCTTTTGTGCTTGAGCTCTCTCCTGAAATGTACTGGTATCACTGGTAGCTGCAGAGCCTTCAGTACAGCAACTGAGAAGGCAGCTCTTGAGTTGATATCACATTCCTGCTTGCAGGAGAAAGATTTCTCACCCAGCAGCCTGGCAGAGCAACCAGCACATCACCTACAAGGTACTGCAGCAGCTGACAACGTTCCAAGAGCAGACTGTGGCCAGACTTTCCTCCAGCAACCCATCCTCACAGCACCACTTCTGCACTACTTTTTTCTGCAATAGTTAAAGTACATTAAATCCTCCTTTTTCTTTCTCAAAGAATTTCCTTTCCTCTGATTTATTTCTCTGGCAATCCACTTAGCAGTGGAGACCGACTGGGGATTTGGGAGCTGACAGCCTCTGTTTGCCCGCTGGCCAAAGCACCACCTCCTTGACATCTCTCCAGCAACACTCCTCAGCTGCTGCTGGGAGAGCTGCCCCTGCAGGCCAGCAGTTGGAAGATCCCAAGTCTGCTTGAGGACAAGAAGCCTCTCAGTCATGTAACAGGATTCCTTTCTTTTTAGCAATTCCCTTCTCACTTTCTGCTAGTTCTGTCCCATCACCCAATAATAATCACATGCCAAATAGGAAATACAGTCATCCTCCTCCCTCCCCCTCAGCACACACACACAGAGCTGCTGCTTAGCAGAAGTTCCCAATAAATAAAATGTCTCCAAACTGTCATCACTTTTGAATGTTCACAGAGACTTTTAAACAAGGCTGTACATCTCAGGTGCAAGGATAGTTCTGGATCTACTATTTAATTTTTTTTTTTAAGGTAAGAAAATTCATCCTCGATGGAGCCTGAATAGGAACACTGAAAACCTGGATACATTTCAAAAGGTGCAAGGAACAGAAATAAGGAGTTAATCACTTTGCTACACTGTGCTTAACTGCCTCATTGGAAAAGAGCTACTCATCCCTTTCATAAAGTGCTTTGAAATCCATGACATCAGAGATGATGTTTGTGACAGCATCAACCTGGAGTTTGCAAAAAAGAATAGAAGTTCCCTCTGGGAAAAGTTAAATCGAGGTGTTGTGCAGCACGAAAACACATTAGCTGAGAAAGCAACCTCTCACATTCCTCTGTGAAAAATTCTGAGTTCCCTAGAACATTAAAAGCAACAGGGAGCAGAGCTGATAGATAAATCTTCTTGACACGTTTGAAATAAGGCATGGTTAAACTCCACAGTCCACACCAAAGCAAAGGAAAGCAGGTGTTGTCGGGGGGAGAGCACAGAGGCAGCAGCACAGCCTGCCCTGACCAGCAGCAGCTTCCAGCAGAGGCTGCAGCCACTCTCAGCTCCCCACACCAAGCCTCACAGAGCAGGAACATTGCAAACTTCAGATACCATCAGGCACAAAAGGTCAAACGGATAGAAACTTCGCCAACAAAAAGCAGGTCCTAAAGCTATCAGAGCTTCAAAATTGAGGCCAAAAGGTGCCATGCTCTAAGCCATGCTTCCCTGGCCCTCCTACCAACAGCAACACCCTAAGTCAGTAGCAACGCTCAACCCCAAGAGATCCCACACACCTACAAGCAACCAGTTCTCTCCCGAGGCCAAGCCACGGCCACATCTCACTGTCCCTGCTGATCTGCAGTGCTGTAAAAATCAACAACATTTCTAATAGAAGATAAATTCTCTCCTTACCTGATGCTTCTGATGTCCCAGCATCAAACGACTGCCATGTCTGAGCTTCACAGGCGACTCGCAGCCCCTTCAAAATAAAGAGAAGTGCAAACGTGAGACAGGTTTTCTCTTGTCCACCCAAAAGTCACTTGTGTAGATTTCAAGAGCACGAGGTCCCTTGTCAGTTGTTCTGCAACAAGCTCATCACACAATTGTCTTCCTAGAACATATCTAATTGCACGTTTTCCCCTATTAACTGCTGTAATCCTTTTCCTGAGTACCTCAGACACAGTCTTAACACAGGACACCTGATAATATTTATCAGGACACCTGATAATTATTATAATAAAATAAACATCCTCTTTGCCACTACAGTGCTGTACCAAACAGGAGCTCACCTGCTGCCTAAGAGCAATACTCTCTTCCTCCTGGAGGAACAAGGAGGGCCATTCATTCTGGTCCTCCAGTAAATGGAGGACTGGGAGCAGGGAAAGGGAATGGTGTAGGCAGAAAGATCAGCAAGTGCTTCAGGGGGCTGCACATCTAATAAAATTTTCATTTTCATAACTATCAACCATCTTGCTGTCCCTGCTTCTTCCTCCCCATTATCTGATCAGCCTTTTCTTCCAGGTGCAGAACTTAAACATGAACAAAATACCGATGCAAAAAAAAAAAAAAAAATCAATCTGAGAGATGAAATTAAACCTAGAAAGCCTGAACTTCCACCTTGAAAAGGGGTATATCCCTCCCAGCTATCAACAGCAGCTCAGAGGCATTTGAAGGCTGCTGAAGAGTGACACTAATCAGAGCACAGAAATAGAAAGCTTTTGCTTGTCTTTGTGAGGACAGGCTCTCTGGGCAAGAGGAAAGGAGAGCTAGCTACTGTTTAACAGCTCAACTGCACTTACACCTGCATTCCAGGTCACTGCTCAGTTGTCCTGACTGCTGCACAACTGCAGAACAGAAGGAAAGTTTCACAGGGAATAGAAAACAAAACAGCAGAAAGCTGGAATCTCAGAAGCTGCTTCTAAGATAGAGCCCCAGGCTCCCCTCTGTGGGCATTATAAGGGGCTGGCTGCAGAAGGGCATGCTGGGAGAAAACCTTCATTAGGTGAATACCCAATCATAAAACTAATTACCAGGACCTGGGTGGGAGTGTGGTAGGGTGATTAGGAGCACTGCTAACACTGAAGTTGTCTTGCTTGTGTTGGAACTGTAAGGGCAAGTACTGAAAGCAGCAGCATGCCTTAATGATCTCTCTAATCAGCCAGTTCTCTGCAGGCCCTGTTCCCTCTGACTCAAGCTCCTGGCAGGTGCCAGTTCCAGCCTAAATATTTGGTATAGCAACGTGTAGGGAGTGTAGCAGAAGTACTAAATGTCTGTTGAAGTGTCTGTGGGAGGGTTTAAAGAAGGGTTCATACTGATAACCAAGGGTTATCAGTTCCATACTGTTCCATTTTTACACTAGCCCAACATGAAGACAGAGTCTAGCAAAAGGGCACAAAATGCATCCAGAAATTAAGCTGCATCCAGTTAGGCTGTACACAAGAGACACAGAGGGGACTTGGCACCCTGCATCCCAGCCTCTGTGCTGCATACAAGTGATCCTGCCTTGGATCCACACCGACACAGTTTCCTTTACAAGTATGGGGCTGTGAAAGTGGGTGGATCAATGTGCTTAGAAATTTTGTATGAAAGTTGAATTACCTTCCTCGTCCATAAGATCTGAGTTTTCTTACACTGTTTTCCAACAGTCAGTGCCACACTGTCAGCACATTCACTCTCTTAGCTCTGTTTTGGGAGCAGAGGACACTAACACTTCAACACTACCATGACTGGGGGTAATCCATCAGGCAGGCAAGGGCACCTTCAGAGACTCAGAGGCATGGGTGGGAGCCAATGCCCTCACTGAAGCCACAGGCTGCTTGTTTAGATCAGAGTTTCTAGTAGCAACTGGCAGAGTCTCCTTCTGTTCTGTGAGCTATATTCAGCTATTTTTAGGCAGCAGGCAAAGAGGAAGGGAAGCTCCTGGCATATAAAAGACAGAGCTGCAGAGAAAAAACAACCCTTTAGGTAGGCAGGCCAGCCTGATATTATCAGAGCACAATGGTCAATCTCACCCCATGGGGATAAGAGTGGGAATTTAACAGAAATGAAAAACTAAGAGTATCAGGGAAAGGTACTAATGTGGAAAGAAAAGCATTAATTGGAAAACCTCCCAGAGAGTTGAAGGGAAGCAAGAGTTCTGTAGCCACATTACTTGGGGGAGGCAAGCTGGAAAACGAGCTGGGAGCATCACTGAGCCAAGAAACAGAACATGATAGAGAAGTGGTTCTCCAGCTCCAGAGGTGCAGTTTGTTCTCATTACTCATACCCCCTTTGTCCTACTAGGTGTGTCCTGGTGCTCATTTCTTGTACTACCACTTCTCCTCCAAGAGACCCCAGTCCCTGGTGGATGCTCAGGATGGTTAGCACAGCACATTCCTACTAAGAAGGTATCCCTGTCTGAAGTACCAGAAGAGCTGTAGCTGTAACATGGTGAGCTGGGGTGTAAAAGGAGGCTGGATTTCATTTTTTAACTTCTAAGAGAGTTTTATAAACTGCAGTTAGAAATAAATTGTTTGAAAATGCATGAAGAGTCCCTAGCTAGTCCCACATTTTCCCTAGTAATGTTTTGCCTCTAAAGCATTTAAAAGTGTATGAAAAATGTTATTCAAATGAATAAATAATAGCTCTCAGTCTGTTTTGCCTGAAGAACTGCCTACACTTCACATAAACTCTCGCATTCACAGCCCTGGGTTCTAAGCCTCTCTTTAGCAAGTAAAGGAGGGAAAGGACTCATCAGCAATGCTTTAAGCCAGAAGTCCAGATGGGATCTGAAGCTAAGCAATGTGGGAGACATGGCTTAAGGTTCATTCTGCATAAAGGGTGCATCTGGTTTTGTTTTGAAAGTCTACCTTGAGTTCACCTGCCAACTCCATGCATCTCAAATTAAATGAGCTTCCCTTTATTAAAGCACAATGTATCCTAGTTTTCAGTCCAAGTAAGACTTCACACAGGGAAGCAGGCATCTGCTGAGCATCTGCACATGTGTTAAAAAGGGAAGACAGCACTTTCTGCCCTCCAAAAGCAAATGCAGCACCATTAAAGGGTAAAACACACAGTGAAACAGGAGGGAAACAGCACCACTAGGCAGTCACAAGCAGGGATAGACACGTATGCCACTAATGCTGTTGTGTTTCACTGACAGCACTGAAACAGCTTAAGAAGGGAGGCTGCAGAAACTCCACCCCCTTCTACCCTGTCAAAAAACCTGCTTCGGTTCAACCTGATGCAGAGCTCTCCAAGACAAAAAATCCTCTCAGTTATACAGCAGATCACAGCCATCACAAGCCCTTCCAGCAGTTCAGTGGCTTCCCTCCCCAAGACTGCAGAATGCTTTGTTGGTTGATCTAGCTGAAGGGAAAGTGATTAGTCTCCTTAGCAGCAAAAATGGTTGTGTAAAGTTTAAAATTTCCCCCTCCTGTTTTCTCCAGCACATACAGCAACAGCACATGCCAGTGCCACGTGATTTTGAGGGTGCTGCATTTGCACATTTTATAAATGTGCAAAGATGTAATGCTCCATGGTACATTATCCATCAAAAGGGACAGTCCAGCACAGTTCAGAGCTCTTCCAGACAAAACTGAGAAAATTGCCTTTTCTTATCTCTACGACAATATATAATGTGTACATGCATAATACAATACAACACAAAACTTATGATATGGTGTCTTTATAGTAGCTGTAGAAGCTAAGATTGATTTGTGGAAGGAGAACCTCTCCCCTCTTTCTTTCCCAGTCCCTGCCCAGTTCAAACACCTGGTAGCTATGCTCTGGAATGCCCTTGCAGCCTCCCTGCAGGAGCAGGTCTTCCAGGCACCCGAGAACGAAGCATATAACGCTGGACTGCGCATGCAGTGAGACCAACATCTGATTACATTTATGCAAATGCCTCTGTTTATTAGCATAACAGGAAGATTGTTCTACTGCCTGCAAAGAAACGAGCCCCTTTATTCAAATAGATGTGTCAGTTCTGAGCAGTTAATAAGATCTATTTGTAATCCATAGGTATGCACGATAAAATCAGAATACTTAGTAATTCTGCTGGCAGAGGAGCTGCTTAAAATATTGGTAACAGGCAACTTAGTGCAGTTATTAAGAGAGATATTTAAGTATTCTTTAGGGCAATTCTGGATAGTGGTAAGGGAACCCAAACATATTCAACACCTCATTCCACTTTCATCTACCAGTGCTGTTGATTTTAGGGCCCAGTAAGATGGTGATGTCCTTGCAAGGCATCCAGTCAGGGTCAACCCACCACAGCAGATGAGGTCCATAGGTGAAGAGGAAGGGAGAGCCTGGCAGAAGATAAATCACCCCTAGGAACAGAGGTGTGAAGACCTTTTAAAGCTAAAGGCTCCTGCCATCTTGGTTTAAGAACTTGAGGACATTATAAACTTGGACACAAGTTCAGTTAGACATGAGATCAGCAGCAGCCTCCCATTTACAGCTGCTCTCTAAAGGCTTTAGGTTTATTTAACTTGGCTCTTATCAGCCTGAAAAAGGACTAGGCTGTGTTGAACTGAGACAAGGAACGTTCACTGATGTACTCTGAGGAGGAAAGAGAGATGGGCAGTCATGCATCAACTCATCATGACTCATGACAATGAGCCTAAGGAGGAACTAGGAATACCAAATGCAGACCCTTATATACAATAATTCTTTCTCTTCCATCATGCTTGGGCAAGTGTCTGGGATGCTATGGTGGACAGCAGAATTGTTGTTTTCATTATTCCCTAATTAGCTATGAAATGTTGTTTGCAACCTGCTAAAATGCCCACTTAGCCTGGTGGGCAGCAAACATTTGCCCATCTGCCAAGAGGTTTTCCAGCCACCATGTATCTAAATAGAGAAATCAGACTGCTATTCACATCTGATTAGCAAACAGACTCTCATTAGCCCGTGTGATTAAGATTCATTTGAGAAGTCACTTCAACACAGGCATAAAACCATCACTCCTTTACTTAGTGATGGTGATGAGGAAAAAGAAGAGCAATGAAGAACAAGGAAGAATCATCTTGTTCCAACTCTGCGAAGGAAAAGCATGAATTTTTAAGGCCAAGTTCAGAGCAAAGGGCAAAATTCACCACAAAGTAGGAAAGACTGTCATGTTCAAAGCTGGTTGAATTTCACTGCAATAGCAGCAGCAAGTTGCAGACCCCTGCACTTCTCCCAGGAGCGCTGGGGAAAGTTGTTCCTTCCGTGTTGCTAAACAACACCTTGCCTGTTGTTCCTACAATCAATCTGATTTGTAATGTGTCCCGTACAAACCACTGAGTTATTAACCTGAACAATGTCAGTGAGCTGCTAGTGTAATTGAGTCTCAGCAAATTAAGGTTTGCAGTAATTATTAAGAGCTGCTTTGCACACAGGGATATATTAATACCTTATTGATGCCAAGTGATTACGCTCTTTGCCATGGCAGAATTCAGAGTGACTGAAATGAAGTCTGAGCAGTCCCAAATGCCAGCAGGTGTGTTGCTGAATTTACTACAACTTCCTTCTATTTCCCTTTGTATTTATACAACACTGAGCAATTTAATGTGCTTGTGCAGAACTTTGATTTCTTGGCCTGTTTTTCTCCTAGGTAACAAGGGTTAACAACCAAAGTTTCTCTGTGAGGGTAGCACTCATTCCCACTCTATTCCAAGGGTATGAATCTCAGGCTGGACCAAAGAAATAGAACAGGAGAGCTTCACACACAGCATATTGTAGTGTAAAGGCACATCCTGCAGTCTAACACACCTTTCTTTGGGTGAGTCACCACGGGAGTTGTATGAACACTCATATGTCATTAACATGTTAAATTAAAACCATATTAACGTCCAAAGCAAAAATTTTGAGGTTGCTAAAAATCCTTTAAAAAACAACCCAAACAAACTTATAAGGGAGAGAACTGAAGCCCCAACAACTATGTATGTAATAAGGATGACAAATCTCACAATGGCTCCTTCAAAAAAACAAAATTATCTGGAAAGATTTTAGAGCTATACCAGTATCAACAGGGCAATCTGCTCTGTCAGTTGTACATGTGAAAATATAAGTACCAAGAAAATCTGTCATTTCTTTTGTCTGCAAAGAATCACCTGAAATCATCTAAGTTGTTTTCAAAAGATTCAAACCGAGCTGAGGAAAATGGGGAAAAAAATGCTCTGAGGAAAAACACAGTATTAAAGTTTGTTGCATTAGTTGCTTCTGCTTAACATTAATTTTTATTTACTATGTTGCACTGCTCTCTTCTTATGTATGAGTTACCTGGCCTTCCAGGCCTGGTATTTAAAGTGCTGTTACAATTTTCTGGCGAGAGATAATTTCTCTGCACGAACCCACCCTCCCTGTTTAAAAATCGTGATAGTGAAGCTGGCTGTAGGAAAGCGAGAGGCAATTTTTCACCTGCTGAATATGATTCTTCTATCTCCACTTAAAGTAGAAAATCTCCCATTACCTTGGCTGTGCATAGCATGCAAAAAAAAGCTTGTTTCATTTCCCAGGCAGGGGTAGATTTGGGGAGATGTGATATCAGCTCGAAGTAAAATATCTATGTAAATATTTCTTCCCAGGGCAATCTGTATTTTTAAAGCTCTCTCTTCACCACAGATGCAACGTCTGACTGTCAGCACTTAGTCTGCTGCCGGTCTTCCTAGAGGAGTCATCCTCTGCTAATGGTAAAGATTGTTGCTGTCGCTTCCAGGTACTAAAGATTCCTTTAAATCTCTTTGGTATGTTGACGGTGATTATTCCTTTCTGCAGGCTGGGCCCATAGGAGAAAGAAAATTGGCTATATTTTCCTGTGGGGTTCAGTGGCATGAGCTAAAAGAGGGAAGATATAAAGGGAATGGAAAGCAAACCCAGGTATCCCAGGGACAGCTGTCTTTTGACAGGATAACCATTTTCCAGCTGCTCCTTGCTCAGGTTCTCTGCACCCTCACTGCTGCTGCTGATCATTTCTGTCCCTAGCCTGTGAACAGCTAAGAACAAGACGCTTTTAAGGACTCCTACAGGTTCATCCCTCACTGGCAGTCATCCCAGCTTGCTACTTTTCTCTCTCTTTCTGTTCACTATTGCACCACAGCCCTTAACACAACTTCTCCTTGTTCTTAAATTAAAATAGCAGCTAAAATTCCCTGTGAAAGTTGATGGGTTAAGGACAGCAAAGAGAATCCTGTCACAAGGCTGCCAAACACATCAGCACTGTGTCTCTGGGAGAAAGATCTTCCCCAGACAGCTGGAGGCATCACCTTCTCCCCAGCCAGCCTCCCTGTCCTCCTGACAGCAACCTGGCACACAGCCCTTCCCCCAGGCCCAGCTAGGGGTGACCAGCATGACCAGTGTGCTCCAGCACATGGGGTTCCCGTGCTCTCAGGTGTCCTGCCCGCGGGGTGAGAAAGGCTGTCCCTAGAGCCTGGCCACAGCCAGCCCAACCACACACAGCGGGCAAGGCAGGAGGGAGCGCTGCCTCAGCAAGGAATCTAATTACAAGGGAGGGGATTAGGATGAGCTCTCAATTAGATTATGATGTTTTCATCTGTCACAGAAGCTGAGTACTGATTTCTGGCAAATAGATTCACAAGCTGAATGGGCCCTGGGAACCACAGTAGCTGGAGTAAATAGAGAGTTTGGGAAATGCCCCTTTCCCTCCCTTTTGACTCCCTCAAACCTCTTCATCAACTCTTATAAGCAACACTGTTAAGAGCACACATAAGAAAGTTAAGCTTTCTTGAAGAACAATGGGCATTTCCAAGGAAATTCAGCAGCAGGCATATTCACTCTACCTCCCTGAGCAACAGGAGCTGGGAAGGACTCAACTGGATTTTTAAGCACATAGCCAAGGTACGAGTGTTTACAGACAGTTTGATGACAGACATTTTCTTAGGACATATATTAACCTTGCTACAGGCTCCCGGGGAAACAATTAATGCTAGCAAATAAGGTAACTAAAACCTGTCAAAATAGATTTCTGCTCTATGAGTAATCAGTGTTGCAACTGCCCATGGTACTAGTCAGGTGGAATGTTAATATATTGTTATGGGAACACTAAGATGCAGATTTCCATTTGCTATTTGCCCTCCCCCTCCCCAAAGTGCCTGCTGTCTAATGGAAAAAGAGAGATAGCATATGGAGGCATTAGACATCTGAGTTAATGGAACAGGGGAGCAGTGGGTGCACTAAACCTGATAAACAGAGCGACGATGCCCTCACAGTCACTCAAAGAGAGTGGCAGAGGCTGCAACTGAAGCCAGCTTACCCCAGCCCTCTGTCTAACACCAGGACTGGCTTTTCCAGGGCCAGCAAGCATTTTTGAATAGACCTAGAGAAGTGTCTAGATGGGGCAAAAGATGGCAATACTTTCTAATTAGAAAAAAAAAGTTGTTTTCTAAGAGTTCCCTCCATGAGCTCATCCCTTATGAAGCAGACAGAAATCTCAAGGCATGCTCAGAAAGAAGCACATTGTTCCTTGTGTGTCTTGGCAAACAGAGAGGTGAGAAACAGGTCAAGCATGAAAACCTGATATAGTACCCCACATGCTCCAACAGACTCCCCTGGGTGCAGAGCAAGTATGTCCAAACATTCACCAGCCAGCCCAGGGCCACCAGATCCAGGTGAATCCCAGCTTCTCTGGTCAGCAGCTGGGACCTTCTCAAGCTTAGGCTCCATCCTCTCTAGCAGGGAGGAAATATGCTGTCCCTAATAAGTGGTGACATGGCAATTTTCTCCATCATGTCAGTTGTCAAGGGGGCCAGCAGATACCCCTCACAACCTAGGACTTGACTGGGAGCCTCTGTGAGACATGCTGAGAAGAAAGAAATCAATTATGGAGCCCAGCATCTGTGGTCTGCTTCACAGCAGCTGCCAAGAATGGATGATGGGCTCTTATCCACACACTGAGCTGCAGGCCAGGGCTGGGAGAGCTGCAGAGGGCAAGGGCAAGGTCTTGTGGAGTGATGCTGGCGATTACAAGGCCTTAGGAGCAGTTCTGGCTGAGCGTTGGCAGCCTCCCCTGGATGAAAAGCTCCAGCCATGCATGGCTAAGCTCTGCAGTGCTGTCCTTCCCCTGCACAGCCCCTCTCCCCACTGAGGTGGCTGCCCATGGAGGCTCTTTCAGCTGGACTGCTGAACAAAGCCTGCAGCCTCAGGGCTGCCCACTTGGCCACACTGATGCCTCTACCCAGGCCAAGCACCTGCTCTCTAGCTGTTAAGTGTGGACACAGAGCCTGTGTCCCCGGGTCATTAAAGGAGGAAGGAGAAAGCTGATGGAAAGCATAAGAGAAATCATCTTGGGGAACAGATAATCAACTTGGGCATTGAGTTCTGAGCACATGGGCCAAGCGTTCCCACTCAGAAATTTGCTTTTAATTCTCCGAGGCCTACTCAACAAAACAGCTTTTCCCCCACCCCCTTGGTATTCTTCATTTGCATCTGTTGTTTTCAGAGGAAAAAAATGCTTGTACAAAAAAGTCATGATTTAGAAAACCCTCTTCAAATTAACCATCTAGAAGATTTGAATCTCTGGTTTCTGAGGATAGGCATTTTGGCCGGATGCAGGGGGGATGGTGCTGATGTCACAAGAGTTAGTGGCTGTCACTGGAATTATGGGCTTTAATTTTCTCTATTCCTCTTATCATTCATTTACCAACACCACTAACTGCTTGCTACTTTTATTAGTGCAGTCAGTGGGCAACTTTCCAAATCAATTAATGTTATTGTTTCATTTCTTAAGGCTGTAAAAAATCACAGAATATACAAGAAATATGTAAGGCTATGAAGTATGCCACAGAAGTATTGAAGAGATGGGAGTGTAATTAGATCAGCTTGAGCCACTGAAAGCCTATCTGCCGAGCATGTTCCATTAAAATACCTTTCTCCTTGCTTCAAGAAATATTATTAGCTTAAATATCACAGGAAAGGGGGAGGAAAACAACAGATTTTCATATTAATTCTTCCCAGATACATTTGAAGGGGAAATTGCAAACAGCTTTTTCATATCAGGGTAGCTTTTTCCAGTTAGAGGCTGTATCCCAAGCAGTGCTTAGGGGAGGAAAGTGGACCTGTTGCAGGAAGCAGTCTTGACATTGGCTTGGTGTTCCTCCCCTTTAAAGAACAAATCAAAGCAAAAGCTTGGGGGCACCTGCCAAGCAAAGCTGCAAGAAGTTTGGCTGGGACCCTAGAAGTCAAATCTCTTGTGAGATGACAGCAAAGAGAAATCTAGAAATCTGGTTTTGGTTGCAAAAAGCTCTCAATTTGAGAAATACTCTTCCGCTGAGGCCCCATACCTCGTGCCTGATTCAGCTGAAGACTATTCTACAGCAGAAACAGCTTGTTTTGGAGGCGGTTGCTTTTCAACTCATGCTGATGTCCTCTCTTTGTAAGTTGTCTATCTGACCAGGACTTGCTCAGTCCTGGATCTTTGTCCCATGATGGAAAAAAAACCCAAACAAACAAACAAACGAACGAACTATTTAGGATTTGGGTTATTTAAAAGTTGGGTTTTTTTGCTTGTCATCTTCAGTAACCTAATTTTTACTGCAGAGGCAGATAATTCAAGAACTATCAGAAAGAGGGTTGTGGTGTGTTTAATGGCTTTTATTGTTGTTTTCTACCCTTCTCTACCTACAGCAACCCTGCTTTCCTCTCTCTTTCCCGAATCAACTTTAGTGGTGGATAATTGAATCTAACACCAAAAAACTGCAGTTGCAGAGTTCATGGCATCATTAAACTTTAGGTTAGGGGGATTATTACTAGCAGATGATTTTAATTTGCTGCAGCAGTCAGCAAATGTAAAAATGATATCAATATACTTGTAATCTTGTGTTGCTGCCTCAGTTATTTAATGTGTGTGGAAGAAATAATTTGTGGAACAGACTCTTACAAGTGTTAAAGGACAAAGATTAAGTAAAAGAAATGCCCAGGAATTTTAAGCATAAGATGTTTGTATCTAAATGTTTAACATTTAAATTCAACAATAAAGTGATGCTTGAAGGAATTACGTGCCAATTTGTGACAGGAACATTAAGTTCATCTGAGATGAAGTGTTGGAGCTTAGCAATGATTCAAAGGCATCTTTGTGCTGTATTGCTAAGCAACCCCATCCTCAGCTTTGGAGCTCGTTAGTATCGCTTAGCCCTGTTTCAGAAGTAAGCTGCAAAAATGAAACTCCTGATTTAGGGAAAAGGATCAAAGCAGCATAAATGTTACTTTCCTAGTCTGTTGTCTGCTTTTAAAAGAGGGTTACGAGTGGCAGCTGGTGGGATGGATCAGAATTAGCCTTTTGCAGTCATCAAGTTTTCTTCCTCAACATTCAATGCTTGAAGCTTTTGGGATTATCAGATTCCAATAAGAAAAGGGAAGATTGATTTTACTGACTAAGTGGAGAAACTAAGCCTGCTCTTTCTGCTGGTGTGGGAACCCAGCCTCTGAGCAGAGAATCCCCTCTGCAGTATCTCTGCTTGAGGCTGCATCAGTCTTCCCAGGGCTTCAACCCTGCACTTTGCTTCTCCTGTTCCACTTGGGAGGTCTGATTTGGAGCCTCTGGGCTTCACACCAGAAATAGAGCTAATAGGGAGCAATAAGCTCTAGAAAGTGAGGCTGTGGGGTTTGGGAAATTTCAGTCTACAAAGACTGAAGTAAGGGTGTGAGACAGTATGGGAGAAGGGAGTCAAGACACACAAAGCAAGAGAAATGCATAAACCAGGAGGAAAATAGATATGTGGGATCTGAGGGTGAAGAACACAAACATTCTGTCACTTGCTGCACACAAATACCAGTATATATGTTTAATTTCCCTTTAAGATATCCATCCAGGCCCATCCTACCTCTGTGACCCATGGACACCACCCACCTTCAGCTGCTTAGGGGAATCCAGGCAAAAGTGACCAGTCTAAGAGTGCTTCAAAGACCATGAAAGCAGGACCAATGCCTCACATACCTGAGAAAGTTTGTGTCAGTTTAGCTTAAATCACTTCTCATGCAGATACAAATTGCATTGGTGACAGAGGCCAGGAGGAGGCACAGGATGGAAGAGTGTAAGGATGGGATACCCTCTGCTGGGTTCAAATGAGGCATGAGGTACCTTATCAGGGCCAGAAAGGGTAAGCTCCATAGACTATGGTTATGATTGTCTCTGCAACAGGGCAACGCAGCTGATTCCCAGCTGACTTAGTTGGAATTGGAGACATAAAATGCAATGAGAGCACCCACACTTCTCTGAGCACCAATGAAGCAACACTGGTTTAAGGTTTTGCCTTTAAACAAATCATGCTGTCCTTCTAGTATACAAAAACAATTATATCAATCACTAAGCTAATCTTTCTTCTCCTACACCTGGCATGAACTTTCCCATGGAATGCACAGCATTCTATACTGGAAACAAAACTGGAGTTGTACCAGGGATTAATTAGTTCTCAGGTATCATGTTTTATAAGGAAAACAGGGGGTGAAGGGAATGATGTGAACATTTTCCTCCTAATATTGTCACTCAACTATAGTAACCATGACAACAGGAGGAGCAGTGTCTCAGAGATCTTATGTCTGGTAAACATTCTCTAGGCTTCCATTTATTATGGTATTAAACAGCATGTTTGTGCTGAGTCCTAGCACAATATATTATTACCTTGTTATCACCGAGGGCCAAAGCCACTGGTTGAGTGTGCAGCAAAAACTGGTCCTAAATGCAGAAATAATAGACAGTGGCCCAAAGACTCCTTTCAGGAAAACAAACATGGCAGCTTCCACAAATATTCCTGTCTCCCTGGGAGATTTGTTTGGTGAGGTCCGTCCTCCCTTTAGTGTCCTGACAACTGAGTTTAGAGCCTGCCATTGCCAGAGCTGCTCCTCTAGCTCCAGCAACAAAAAAGCCAAGAAAGCCTCACAGGCAAGACTTAGGTTCAGTCCCTGTCCCCACATGGTTATGCTGGGTTTTATTTGAGCTTTTTTTCCAAGAACTAGCAAGAGCTGACTTCAGAGCTAGAAGACCATTTTGATTGCTGCTATTCATTTGCACTCAGACAGAAGCCCCTGCTTCCTTGCATCCCTGTCTGCTGCCCAGATGTGCTGCAAACGATTAGCAGAAAAAACAAGAGAGTTCACAGTTCCGTGAAGTATTGGCTCCAGCTGTTGTCACACAGAGCTTTACCTATTTTCTCAGTATAAATGCTTCAAAAATAGATTTTCATATTTTACCATTCTCCATCTCTCCTCACCCTTAGTTGTACTGCACAAGATAAAACTGGAGAACTGGTAACTCTGATGCTTTATGGAGAGTGACTGTAGAACTGGGCAGTTCAGGGGCAAGAGGCTGAGTCCCAGCCACTTTGTTCAGTGATGAAAGTACTGGAAGAGATGAAAGGGAATCTATTCCCACCCAGCCCCACTGTGTGGGTTTTCCTAAGCAATGTGTGAGTTGCTGCCTCCCTCCTCCCAGGCTTACACTGGGGACAGTCTCAGCTGACTTCAGTGCCCCAGTTTCTCCTACAATCAATATCAGGGCCCCACCACCAACCTGGCACCAGGAGCCATCAACATGGGTTCACCTGACCGAGTCCCTGATACAGAGCCAGGAGAAACCCTCCTTTCTCTAGTCCTGCCTCTTCACAGGGCTGTGGGTGAGCACCTCAGAGGGAATGCTGAGCTGGAGTGACAGGAGCTCTTGGCTCACTGATAAGTTCTACTGGCTGGACTAGATGTTCTCCAGAGGTCTCTTCCAGTTCCACTGATTCTGTGGTTCTGCACTGGGATAACAGGCACAAGCTGGAAGACAGGAGATTCCATCTGAGTATTTGTTACTCATTTTCCAAATCTCTCCATTTAAAACCTGTTATTCATGTTATTCACCTCCTGAAAGGTTAAAGTAGCAAGGAAATATGACAATAATTTTTATTTTCTGTAGCTTTTCTGAACCAATCCTCTCTCTCATTCTCTAGGAAGGGATTCCTAGAAACAAAGAGGTTTTTCTCCTTCCTCAGACTTTTCCCAAGTCTTTCTCATCCCCATCTGATTCTTAACTGGGACCACACCAAGATGCTTTACATGGTGAGCATTGACTCGGCATTCAATAGCAAACGTGTTCTGATTTTCTCCCCTTGATTAATTTTGTTAGAGAGGTGATGAACTCCACCTCTGACCTCCCCTCCCTGCCTGTCAGGCAGCTTTCACTGATGCAGGCAGCTTTTAAGCAACTCTAGTAACTCAATCATCCCTGCAGAGCCTTTTTGTGGCTGGGAATAGAGTATCTTTTGTCCACAACAGGGAAGTGAGATTAATGACTTGGAGTGGCCCCAAAGATTTAAATATTCACGTTGTGGGTAGATGTGCTAATCTACACTATCACACTGCAACATTGCTAATTACCTTTGCCTAGGGTACCTAAAGCCTGTGCTGGGTCAGCTCAATCAGGCTGGAGGGCTGAGATTGGGTTGCTCTTTTTGCAGCCATTTCTCACAGATGCCATCACTCTGCTGTTCTAGGGTCCACAGCAATGCTTTTTAAGACTACTGCATTTTTGCAATCTAGATTCTGGAAGCATCACCCTGTCTGTCTGCTTGAGACCTGGCCCTCCCCTTTAGACCTCGGGCTTCACCTCCTCTTGAAGCCCAGCACTAAGAGCCAGTATGTCTCAGCCATGTCTCAAAGTTCAAGCTTTTAGTGCTCCACAGGCAGCACTCTTGACTACCCAATCTCTCCCAGTGCACTCCAGACTGCCCTGCAGGTCAGATCAAGGGCCTTGAGAGACAGCTGAGGGGCACAGAGCTCAAGGGGTAGGCAGAGCACACTCCACAAACCTGGCAAGTCACCACGGAACAAGGCCAGAGAAGTGTCCCCAGGGCACGTGGGCTGGTCACTTGCAGAGCTCTGCTAGGGTGGTGTAGGCACAAGCTCATACCTCTTCTTCTAGCACTAAGGAAAATCCCTGAGGGCCACCTTTCTGAGGTGCTGGGGGCTAGAGCTACATGAGCAAACAGGACTTCAAGAAGTCTCAGGTAAGGTCAGGTAGGATTTTCCTCCTGTATTTTTATCAGGGAGCAACAGGGCCTCTCCACATACCCATCCCATCTCTTCCTATCCAGGTCTCTCTCCATCATGGTCAGCATCAGCAGAGCTGAGCATTTCTCTAGCTTATAGTAATTTTGCTGCCAAGGCTGCAAACCCTTCAGGCAGCAATAAATGAACAGAGCTCCCATCCCTCTTTTTTTTTTTCTAATCCACATGCTTCCTACTCAGTCACCTGCCAGCAATTTTACCTTTCCTCTAGCTCCCTGACAATGATTCTGTAATATTTTCCTGAGCAGATTAACTCTTTATGATCTGAACACTGGTATTATTTCAGTTATGTGCCCCATGGCAGCACCTGCAAGCCCTCAATGGGCTCAGAAACCCCTCCGTTAAGCACTGTGCAAATAAGGATACGAAAAAAAGCATATTTTCTTGAAAAACCTGGCAAACACTTAACTCTGTCCAGAGCTTGATACAAGATACAAGTGGGAACTTTAAAAAGGCTAGCAGCTGAACTTCTGGTTTTGTTTACTATTTTTAAAAATCACCAGGATATAAAGGAAAGAAATAAACAGAATTGTGGAGAAATTTACACTTCTTTTTTTTTTTTTACTACTAGTAGCAGAAGGTGTTTAGAGAAACAGAAAGAGTCCTAGACAGAGCTGCTGGTTCTGCCTGTGGCTCATGAAGACGACTGATTCCCACTGGGCTGGTTGGTTGACAAGGCTTGGGCAGAGCAGATTGGCACATAAAAAGCACAGGGACCAGTATTACTTCTAGTCTAACTAGACACCCAAGCACAGCTTATACAACTGTCTTTTCTTCCTCTCTGTCCTGGCTGCTTGAAACCACAGGGCTTTTAGGTCTTGAGTCCTTAACTTTGTGCAAACATTCTAATACAGAATAGCTCAGTAAAATCAACTCCTGTATGGAATCCAATGACACTGAGTAATTACCCTCAGCTAGCTCTGAGACAATAGCAGAGCTCTTTGCATTCCTGGAGGTGAAATACACAGTTTAATGTGTCCTTCAGGGTTCCATAAGGTAGCTGGAGACCCGGGAAGGGCTCAGCACTGCCAAATTCAGTTTTGTACAGAAGAGAGGTGGAGATAAAAATCACTTTGCTTTGCCCCAGGGGTATTTTGCCTTTGCCCGCCCTGTTGTTGTGTAGAACAGAAAGCAAAACAGATCTTTGTTTCACAGGCAGCCTCCTCCATTCTCCATTCCCAGTAGTTCTGGGGGAAGCTGGGGAGGGGCTGAGCTGGAGCACAGCACACTGCAGTTCTCAGGTGGCCACTCACTCACTGTCTCTAATTCCTTGCTGAAATATTTCACAGCACGTTCAAGAGCAAGCGTGCAGGGGGTGCACTGGGGAAGGTGAGAGGTGGGAACAGGCTTAATGTACATGTCTTGTCAGAGAAATAATTGAGGGCAATGTCATCAGTGAGGAACGTCACTCCTGCAAGAAACTGATTCAGTGGAATCCATGTTGCTGAGAGATGATAAAGTTAACAAAAAAATCCCCAAAACCTAAAGCAGCTTTATAGTGCTGTACACTTGCACATATACAAATCAAGCAAGGGCTTTATGTGTGACACAAACTAGAAAGGGAGCACTGTAAACCTGAGCCAGGCAGAGCAGAAAGGATGAGCTGGGGGCTCTGTGTGGGAAATGGGGAAGGATCTCAGTCTGTGAAGAGATGCATCAAAGCAAAAGTGAAGAAAGAGAGAGAGGAGCAAAGGAAGATAGTCGATTGGAAAGTAGGTCAAATTACTAAGCAAGAGGAGACTCCAGCAATCAGCAGATGTCCCAGGGGAAAGTCAAAGGCCTGTTGACACGGCAGTCATTTTCTTTAGAAGAATAATCTTCCAACAATCACTATAGAAAACCACCCAAAATCTTCCTTACTTTGTCAACAGCTTATCACTAAGCCTGGACTCAGATGTGCTGCACTAGAATGGTCAATCTCTTAACAGAAGGGTTAAAATAAAAAGGCATTACATCCAGAACAAGCTACCCTGGTGCGATGGTAAGGCAATCAATTAACACATCCAAGTGACAGCTCATTACAGCAAGTAACTGCACTGAGCACCAACATGAAGGAGCTGGGCAAAAGAATGTTCTTTCTTTCTGAAGCCAGAGCACACAGGGAGGCCACAGCTTGGGACTCAAGTACTTGTGTAAAACCAGCACAAACTCCTGCAGATCCCCAGAGTGCTAGTGCAGAAACAGAGCAACACAGAGTGCTCAAAGCTGATGAGCACTTGAGCTACCAGTGTTCACCCGAAACGTGAAATGCTGCACCTGATGAGATATGTTTTGGGTGCTTCTGTCTCACACTGCACTCGACATAGATCTGACAGATCTACACACACACGTGCTCATGCCACACTGCACTGCAGTCATTTTGTGAGAGAAAGGGCTGGCAAACAAATGGCTTCCTGGCTCTGCCACTGGAAATGTGTCAGAAGTGAGCAGAGCCTGCTCACTGCAGGGCCTGCTGGTGCTGTCCTCTGGGTATGGGGCACTGGGGTCCAGCAGACACTGTCATCTAACTGGGGGGGGGTTGCATGGCAGGATGAAGGCAAAAGTCCCACAGCTTTGCCTCCAAGGATTACTGCTTGGAACACAGACACAACAGAAAGCAGAAATCTGGTGTTTACAGTATCAGAAACCTCAGTGGGATCAGATTTATTTCCTCTTCTGCAGATGTAGTGGTTATTAATAGGAACAGCCAGGGTGCTCTGGGAGCAGCTCTTGCAGAGATTATGCCTCTAACTTTAGCTGATTTTTAGTACTTGCCTAAACCCTCAGATTCTCTCCTGACAAGTTCTTCCCACTCACTTGCCGCCCTGGGCTGACAATGCCACCTCAGCCTTGTGTGCTCTGGAGGAGCTGAGAGCATGGAGGGACCCTGGCAGGGAAGGGTGTGACAGACACAGTGACAGTTCTGCACAGAAGATATCCCCAGCTTGGCACAGCCCAATCCTTCTAGGTGCCTGTGCCTCAGCTTCCTCACTGCAGTCATCTTACACTTGCCATAAGTGCTAAAAGGATGCTAGGAAGAAAATGCCCTTCTCCTAGGAAGGTGAAGGGGCACAGATGCTGCATTTCCCTGCAGAGCTCCTCCATGGCAGCAGTTTTTCTGGGAATATGGAACTCGTGGAAGATTTTAGTAGGGATGGAAAATTGGCAATTCTCACTGAATTCTAGAAAATCCTATAGCACCCATTCCTAGAGGCAGTGTCCTCTCTATGTTATTTGATAATGAAGCAGTAAGCCATTATTTCCTGGTTCTTTGATGTTCCTCTCTCCCTTTCTTTAACACCTGAAGTTCTACAAATCAGACACAAGCCCTTTCAATTTATTATCATTCTGATATAATTAGGACAGCTCTAGAGAAACTACAACCCGATCAAAGCAAAGGAAAGGCAGTGTGTACTGTCCTACTTTATTTTGTGTTTTTTTTTCATATACATATATATGCAAAAAGCAAAACAGCTTTGCATCAACAGCAGGAAAGAAAAACAAACAAACAAACAAGAAGAATAGCATAACACTCAATCCTGACAACCTGCTAAAATCTGTGCTGTCTCTGCATGCACTCCTGCTTTGCACTGGAAACAGGTAACCAAGGCTGGTGGGCTACTGGGAAAGCATCTTCATTCCAGGAGACAGCAGCTGCCAGCACTGTTTTTCCTCACAGTCCATTCCTCACTCACTCTTGCAGAGGCAATGGAAATAACAGAAAATATTCTCCTTAGACCTAGCTTTCATTATGTAGTTATGCAGCCTGCAGAGGAATAGTGCAGATCACCCAAGACACAAATGAAAGGTCTTCAGTAAATAGGTCTCCACAAAAAAATGACATGAGAGGTAAGAGCACCTGCTGATCGTAAGGCTGGAGATGACAGCCAGGTTAAGTACTGCTGAGAAATAGCTTAGGTAGGCCAAGAGACTGGAGAAGAACATTCCTGCTGCTCTGACTGCTGAGCCTCTGGCTCTCCCCAGTCATCCCTGGGCCACCTACAGCTCTCCAGATGTAGACACATACCCTCAGCTCTAAAAACTGAACACAGAGTGAGGTTCATACCCCTCCTTGTCCTGGACTTTCTACTTGGCACTGGTCTCTGTGCTGCTGCTCGAGCATCCCAAGGTCACTTTCTGTTGGCAGCAGCATTTCTCCTGTGGGGATGGCTCCTAGTGTGCAGGGAGCACCTCCACATTGTGTCCATGAAGCTAAGGGTGAGGAGACAGCACAATGAGCTACACCCAGGCAGGGGATGAGTTCCCTAAAATTTGGTGGCATGGGAAATCAGGTTCATAAAATTAGCCTGAGCAAATGCCCTGTACACTCATCAGAAAACCTTTGAGATGGAAATTCAGCTGCCTATCCAGGGAGAAGAAATTAATCTAATTATCTGCACTCATTCTCATCTCAGGAAAGTCTAAAAACAGAGCTACCAAGCAAAT
>VYZU01035854.1:0-20480 GCA_013401355.1 Ceyx cyanopectus
AGTCCATTTTGATCTATTATCCTGTTTCAGGCACCGTGATAGTGCTAGAAAATGAAAATATAATAAGCAGCATAACAACCTTGGATTATCCTTGGTGCCTTTCTCTGAAATTTTTCCATTTCTCCTACATGGTTTTTTTGGGACAGCACACAGTATTCAATGTACAAGCATCTTGTACAAGGACCCAAGTGCCAAAACCTAGGGTATCCATTTCCCTGTCTTGGAGTCACACACTCTTCATTTGGAAGCACAAATGCAACAATTATACCACCATAATTTATACTGAAAACAAAGCCAAATATAAATTAAATAATTAGCATTTTGTGCTATTTTGTTGATGATTTTGTGTTACCTTCTTCATTTCTGGGTCTGTCCTCAAAAAGCCTAGAAATTCTATTTCTGGCACTGATTTAAGTACTTTCACACTACTACATAGATTGTATTAAGGATGAAATCTATCTGGTGTCCAAAAATGCTTGTGGGCCAGGTATATTAAATTAATGATCAAGTTTGATTTGTAATAAAAATGTAGTATAATCACAGCAAAAACCTGAGTATCTGAATTACTCTTCTTACGTTGTGGAACTTGCTATTTACAAAGCAAAGTAAAATACTCAGAAGAAATATTTATAGATGTTTGAGGCTATTAATCATTGTACAATTAATTTCCCTCAGGAACAGAGTAGATATTAACAAAATTGTTTTATTATTAAATCAGAAGACAGATTTTGAACAGAACATGCACATCCTGAGGGACTCTTTGTTGACAATGTGCTAAGAACAATGGGCAGCAGGTCAGGTGTTTAGCCTCTTCTGCCATGATGCAAAGCATCATTTATCAAAATATTTAGCAACACTGCAGCTTCATGGAAAATAAATATTTGCTCAAAATGCAAAGTAAGTTGTAGAAAAGCTGTAGCATATTGCAAACAACAAACACACCACATAAAAAACTTGAAAATAAGACTTAAAAATAAAGCTACCTCATCTTCTCCCACGCTATATAACACAAGTTACATACAAATCACTTTCATTTTAAAAATAAAGAAATNTTGTGCTGGGAATTGGCTTTAGACAAACGTTCAGAAGGTGCATATAATGCATATAACCCTGACAGCTCATTATCATTTTACAGCTTGTCATTATAAGAATGTAAACCTGAGTTAAAATAAGCACATTGCAACTTTCACTGTTCAGTTTCATCTTGGGAACATATGTATCTTCAAATATTACATGTTTGTCAGGAACATAAGTATTGCAGACAAACAAAAACAATACCAAAGAAGTGATTTCTTATAGAGTATCTGAAAAAAGAGAATACCTAAAACATGTCTTCCACTTCTATTTCAGACCTTTAAGCTGAACAATTAAAGCAGTGCTTGTTAATAATTGCTTATTATATTTTCTAGATCCAATGAAAACATTAAAGTAGAAGAAAAACAAAGAAATTGAGAATTCTACCTGCTGCTGCTTCTATTAAATAGAAAATCACATCTCCCCTGCCCTGGAGGTGTTCTGCTAACAATGTGCTGCTATAGCCACTAAAGTGCTCTTTGGACTGTTGTAGTTTTCACAGCAAATTTACAGCTCAAAGAAAAACCAGACTTATTAAAAGCACACTCCACCACCACTCACCTGAGCCCTCTCTGTCTATAACAGAGCTGTGCAAACATGGAGATTTAAAAGCTCACAAGCTCAGAGGAAACCTTTTTTTGTAAACCAAATTAGTAACATGAAGATTTAGGGTTTAAACATGAAAGGTTCTTAGAGATACTACTTTTAGATAAAAATAAGAAAAGAGGAATCTATGTTTATGAAAAAGATGAAAAGAAACATAATACTTGGGCAGGATAGGGCTGTGATAACATATTTAGGATAAAACCAAATTGACGCATAGTACCTGAAATTGCAAGTACTTCAGTTGAGAAGTACTGAAGTTATTTATTGTCAGCTCTATCTAGAGAACACAAGAAGGATTCCTATCAAAAAAATGAATGTGTCACAACACCAGTTAGAAAATAACCTTTTTTTTTGGCTTTGAGGTAGTCCATTTTGATCTATTATCCTGTTTCAGGCACCGTGATAGTGCTAGAAAATGAAAATATAATAAGCAGCATAACAACCTTGGATTATCCTTGGTGCCTTTCTCTGAAATTTTTCCATTTCTCCTACATGGTTTTTTTGGGACAGCACACAGTATTCAATGTACAAGCATCTTGTACAAGGACCCAAGTGCCAAAACCTAGGGTATCCATTTCCCTGTCTTGGAGTCACACACTCTTCATTTGGAAGCACAAATGCAACAATTATACCACCATAATTTATACTGAAAACAAAGCCAAATATAAATTAAATAATTAGCATTTTGTGCTATTTTGTTGATGATTTTGTGTTACCTTCTTCATTTCTGGGTCTGTCCTCAAAAAGCCTAGAAATTCTATTTCTGGCACTGATTTAAGTACTTTCACACTACTACATAGATTGTATTAAGGATGAAATCTATCTGGTGTCCAAAAATGCTTGTGGGCCAGGTATATTAAATTAATGATCAAGTTTGATTTGTAATAAAAATGTAGTATAATCACAGCAAAAACCTGAGTATCTGAATTACTCTTCTTACGTTGTGGAACTTGCTATTTACAAAGCAAAGTAAAATACTCAGAAGAAATATTTATAGATGTTTGAGGCTATTAATCATTGTACAATTAATTTCCCTCAGGAACAGAGTAGATATTAACAAAATTGTTTTATTATTAAATCAGAAGACAGATTTTGAACAGAACATGCACATCCTGAGGGACTCTTTGTTGACAATGTGCTAAGAACAATGGGCAGCAGGTCAGGTGTTTAGCCTCTTCTGCCATGATGCAAAGCATCATTTATCAAAATATTTAGCAACACTGCAGCTTCATGGAAAATAAATATTTGCTCAAAATGCAAAGTAAGTTGTAGAAAAGCTGTAGCATATTGCAAACAACAAACACACCACATAAAAAACTTGAAAATAAGACTTAAAAATAAAGCTACCTCATCTTCTCCCACGCTATATAACACAAGTTACATACAAATCACTTTCATTTTAAAAATAAAGAAATAAAGAGAATGCATTGACAAATTATTTTTTCTGGTAACAAATCTAAAACTTGCATTTAGACTTCATCATCTGAAGCATTAAGCTTTCTTCAGGTAAATAAATAACATTAATATGACATCTCCACCTCAGTATGAAGCTGAAGACATCCAAGGGTGGCAATGAGACAATAAATATTTTTTTTTCCTGGAAAATATTGGGAAAGTTGTTCTGAGCAGACTGTTCAATTCTGTACCTGTAGCAATGTCCATTTGCAACAGGCTCCTTGTCAGCCTCAGTAAGAGTGACAGTTTGAATCAGGAGTTCTATTTCTCATCTTTCCAACTTGAAGAAACAGAAGTGCAACAACAGAACTTCTGTCTTGTGCTACACTTAAGGAAAAAAAACAACGAAAAAACCAACAAAAACAAACTCATAACCTTGGAACCATCCATTGTTCCACTTTAAAATAACATAAAGCAAAACAAGTATATTTTTTCAATAGCCACCTTCTCTGCTGTATTTATTGTTTAGCTTACAAGCTCTTGAAGGTAAATACCACACGTCACATGTTTGCACACTGACTGAAGTAGCAAGATTGTCAGCTCATTACATACCCCTGTGAGTTAATTTCTATATTAAAAGAACAGAAATGCATCAGATCCCCCATGACTATGAGAAGAATAAGAATGTCAATTTTGACATTTTATAACTGCTCTTTCTCATAGTTATGTCCTCTTCTATAACATACCCCATTTTTGATTCTCATTTATTTCTTTTTCCATTTCTTATTTCTCTCTGATATCATTCCTTATCTGTTCTTGCAGTTGCTTTTAGAAATGGAACCTAGAGAAAACTCCTGCTGAAAGATAACAGCTCTGGTTGCAGATTAAGTAGCCCATGAGGAAATTTAGCACATGTAGGGGAGATGATTCTCCTTGGTGCTAAGCACCATCAGTCACACTCTCAGCATCAACAATCACAGCCAGCTTCAGTTGGCATAAGAGGGCCAATATTTTACTGGATTTAACAGGCTCAAAGAAGAGAGAATAATAAAGAAAAATAAAATGTGAGCTTAAACACAAGAGAAAAAAACCACTACAATCTAGATGTACTACAACACAATGTGATTGTGATGGGAATGTGTATGCTGTAATGCTACTCTCAAAGCCAAATTAATTAATCACAGATTATGTATACAGAAAATGCTGAAATTTTTAAGACAAAAATAATTAGTGTATTTTCTGTGTTTCAGCCTCCTAAAATGTTCTCTGTTCTCTGAGAATGACATACAGCCTCAGCACTTATCTAGCATTTCTCTAATGGACATCCAACTTAGAACTACCTAAGATGACAACAGTAACAACATAGAAAGCCAGAATATTTTTCTAAATTTTGGAATATCAGGTATACAGAATTTAATGCATTGTTGGGTTAAAAGTGAGCCAGTTGCAATGAAACACATTTTCTTCACTTAGCACTGAGTATTTGTGCATGTCTAATGTGAAGACATGCAGGTGCTTAGAAATCACAGTGGTAGAAAAGCTGAAAAGAGCAGGAAGCCTCAGCCAGTGATAGAAGCATTTCCAAATCCCCAGTGTTTTTATCTTGGCAGGATCTGTCTAGTGTCCTGCTCACAGAGGAGAGTCAAAACAGTTGGATGTTCATTTCTCTTCACTTCAACAACTCAAGAGTCACTTAGTCCAAGACAGATGCCACAGGTCCTACAAGACACTGAAAGACAACACACAAGTGCCTCCAGCAGTTCACTTGACCCAGCATTTAATGCAACCACCTTGGACTAGCCTGAAACAAGCCTGGCAGTACTCACCTGGCCTCCTACTTACAAGGAGATCTTAGATAATTAACTGATTAGACTCAGGCCAACCCAGCTCCTTAGGCAGCTCCTGGACATGAAATGATTTTTGAAAAGTCAGACTCATACCTAGCACCACATTTCTGCACCCAAGTTACAATGACTTGCTGATCTGACCACAGGAACCTGGAAAACACCACAGAGGTGAAAAGCAACAGAGGAATTCTCAGTTATGCTAAGGCCTTGGTCAGTATTTTACTCAGTGGATCCTTCTGCCTCATGGGGACCTGGGACACATTCAGAAGACACAGCACCCAGAGCATTCTGCTCTGCACATCCCAAGAACTCTCCAAAGTGGAGCAAGTGCCCTCTCCTCAGGTCACTGACCAACAAAACAACAGCACCAATGAAACGTCAGACAAAGCAAATGAGAAGAACTGGGAGACTGTACCTGAGACACTTCTCTTGCTCTGGCCACAAGCTGGACCTCCAGCTGCACCAACCTGAAAACAGGTGAGCCCAGGCTGAGCCAGCCTCCCTTTCTGCTTGACATCACCAGCTAGCAACCAGCCATTGGCTGGCTGGGCTCTTTACCTGGCTGGGGCCCCTCCCAGCTGCTTGGGCCAGCAGCTGCTGGGGAGAATTAACCCAAAAGGCACCAGAGCAGAGCTGCCCACACATTTAAATCAGGCCTGGGAGGAGGCCACCTTATTTTCCCAGGACTACAAGGCATTTGCTCAATAAGAGTGCAGCTTACATGACAATCAAAGTGGAACTGTTGGGCTTCACAGTAGTGAAAGAACAACTTGTCTCTGCTCTAGAAAATTAAGCCTACTTTTTTTTTTTTTCCTTAGTATTTTTAAAACCTGAAATCAGGTTTCATTTTGTTTATGTAGTAAAAAAAGGGATGTACATCTCTAGCCAATGTACAAGTGAATACAGGATTGGAACATGCTTTGGAAGTATGCAGACAATTAGAAAAAGAGGTTTGATTTTTATTACCAACCCTCTTAACCTGCATGTCACATAAATTAAGGTTCTGTAAAGTGACTTAGCACAAGATCCAGTGTTCCTGTTGTTGAACTTGTACCAAAAGCTGCCTGGTATGCAGTGCAGATGGTGCTCAATGGCAGCCCTTCTCCCTGCCCACATCTCCTCTCCACCTCTTCATCCAGCAAAACTGCTCACAGTGCACTTGCATGAACTCCACAGGCTTCAACTGGGTTTTAAAATCACTGCCATATTACTGTGCTGACTTAAAAAATCCAGCAGTCTTGGATTCAACTGTATGGACCAAAGAAGCATGACAGATGACTGAACACCTGGAAGTGTTCCAGGTTTGTCTGTGTGTTTAAACTGCTCATGCAGGTAAAGCTCTATCATCAAGTTATGACATTTTTTAAATGAATAAATGTTTCTGAATACTCCAGTAAAGCTGTTGATTTTAGATACATTAATTGAGCATCATGTTGAATACATCTTCTACCTAAAATGCTGTTATAAATGTGCAAGTGAGTGCAGTCTATCCATCTGCAGGGGTTTTTACTGTTCCAGGGCAAAGCACACACCCTCAAACAATGGCAAGGGGAGGTGTGAAAGTTCTGATTTTCAGCCTGCAGTGCCTTCCAAGAAGGACTGGGAGCCTCATCATTCCTACTGAGCACATGCTACAAGGAGGAGGCAGGATTGCTTTTATCAAGTTTACAGGGAGTTAAGAAAAGGTGGCGAGGGAGGGGGAGAGGAATGAAAAGATAGGGATGGTTCCAAGGAAGTCTTTTCATTGTGCACAGTGTGTCTGACTGTGAATAAAACAAAGACAATTTGATTCATTAAATGGAGACTGTCAGTTTGTAAACACAGGCTGCAGGCTATTGATTTAACTGAGTAAATTCCATCTATACTGGGTTATTGTAAAAATAAATGTAAAAAGCACTAAGCTTTTTACATCACTTTGAGCAACTTGGCATATTCCTCTGTGCTGTGCTTTTAGCTGTTATTAACAAGTGTTTATTTAATTTAATAGCACTTGTAGTGGGAGTATTGAATGTGTGCCAATTCTTGTAACCTCTATTAATAGGCTTCCAGCTCAGGGATCCAAGGCTCAGTCCTGACATGCAATCAAGATGGGCAGATGCCTTTAGCAAGGAGTAAAGCCTGACAATCCTGGTCTTCCTGTTTTGCTGTGGTGAGACTATAATTGGAAACAATTTCTCAGAGCTAGGTCAGACCCTGAATCTATCAAAACATTCAGGGGACTTGAGAACTGCAAGATATTGGTTACCAGAGCCTAAAATTAAAATGTCATGGTGTCCCAGCTTGAAACTAGCAGAAACTCTGTGCCTGAAACTGTGTTTGAGATAATCACTTCCCCACAGGAGAAAGCCTGTAAGCAGAACAATGGCAACACCTTTAGGTTCCATCCAAATTAAGTATGAAATTCAGAAGTGCTGCTCAATTGTGGTCTTACAACTGGAGCAAAAAGGAGCAGGGCAGGGAGAAGAAGAGGTTTCATTTAGCCCAGCTAAGATAATTTTGGAGAATTCATACAAAGTCATGCTCCAGCATCTCTCTCTGGACAAGTGTGTGTTTCCATGGACATCCTTGCCTCCCTTTCATCAAATTTCCAGAGGTTGCTCATCATTATAGTGTGCTCTAGGAAAGTACATCATGCTTCTTGTTCCACAGAAATTCTCATTCATCATCTCTTATTAAGTCTCAAGGTAAAAAATTTCACCTGTTTACTTCAATTCTGGAAATAAAGCAATCCATCACAGTCCATTTTGTTCTGCATGAATTACTGGGATCAGGCAAAACAGATTTATTGTGGTCCCTGCCCTACAGATTAAAAAGTAAAATCTCAAACAAATGTACAAATTACTGGAAAATTCCAATGAAGAAATGATTTAAAGTAATTTCTCTTCTCCATGATAAATGTAAATCAACTTTTCCTGATATTACTAGTACTCTCTTCTTCTTTTTTTTTTTCCCATTCTTAATTTTTATTCTTTTTTTTTTTCCCCCAAGGGCCTTGAATGCATTCTTAATGAACCACTGTAAAAAACAAGAATACATAGATTCTCTAATAGCTAAAATCAATGCTTGTTATAGAACAGAAAAAAAAAAAATCTCACTACAGTGACAGGAATTTTGGTTACTGTAGAATTGGTATTTTGCTTCTTCTCTAAAGATTTAGCTTATGTTCCATGAAGAATAGAAAACTACAAATCATGCAAACATGATACAAATATTTACAATTTTTTTTTTTAAATGGAAGTAATAGTCATGCAAATAGCAATCCTAACTACGTATGACACTTTCAAAGCCACAGACAATGCAATGGACCATGTTTAGGCATAGACCATTCTTGGAGATAAACAAAAAACATATTTTTTTGCTTTGTTTTCTTCACAAATGACAACCCAACTTTGTTTCTTACCAGCTGCTCTGCAACAGATCCATCTGAGCAATCACTGGACAAGAAACTAAGCCAAACCTGATAGGAATCTTTGCTCCACAGTGACAAACTTTAAACTGTCATCTCAACTTCCATGTGCTATTTCTTACAGCCAAGAAATCTAATGATCTTCTTCCATAACAAGCCTGCTACAGCTGCATACAGAAAAAGAGTTTATCACAACTAAATAAATCTCAGCTGTGCAGAGGATAATTTTCAGACCAGAACAAGCTTCTGCTGTAGGTAAAAACCTCCCTATCTTGTGCTTTGATTCTGATCACACAGTATTTCACAGCTATATATATGTGTGCACACAATAGAAAACCTCCTCAAAACTAGAAAAAAACATTAGAAAAAATGTTGTATAAACAATACCCTACCTGGAGGAATAGGGAAAAAGAAGGAACTGCATATGACAAACAGCAGTCAAACTGCTTGGCATGTTTCTGCATGGCAGTGAGAAGCTCCCTGGCAATGGGAACATTAAGAATCCAATCACAGCAGCTGTGGGCCAAGCAGGCATGGGGAGAAGATCAATTATTCAAAAGGAAAAGAGGTAAACAGTCCTAGCTTTATAAAGGACCCACAGTGCTCATTGCATAGGTACCTGCAGATAGTTTGTATAGAAAGTTGTGTTACACATCCTATAAACTGAGCTCATTGTCATTTCTGAAAGGAAAGAAGGTAATTCAGGGTATTAAAGTTCAAATGAAAGATTTATAAACCCCCAAGACATCATCCTTTGGTGTTAGATAAATTACAGTAGCCACAGCAGTCACAGTAAGGTCACTCCCATTTAAACAGGATGAAAACCACATTGTTGTAGTCAGTTGATTTGCACTTACTAAGAGAGCACTTGCCAGCTCATCAAAGTGTGGTCTTATTCCTGTTAAGCTCCTTCTCATCCAGCATCTTTCTTCTTGATTATTAATGTCTTCATTCAGGTACAAGTGCTCTGCTGCTGAACTCACTTCGAGTGACCTGCTATAAATCTGTTTGGAAGTTGACCATGTGGTCAGGGGAATGTGACAGAGTATTTATGCATTAAACACACATCACACCTACATATAAATGTTATCCTTCTGTGGCTCTCTGAAACAAACTGGCTTGGTATTTTTGTCTGGCACAGTGTCAGAGTTTAACAAATAAGAATGAGTAGCAATATTCCAAAGGGTTTTGTGCAGCACCAGAGGAGAGGTCACACATCAGCAGTGTCTGCTTGCTGCTGCTGGGCTTTCAAGGGTTTCAGGGAGAAGCCCTGTGGAGTCATTCACCCAAACCTTGCATCCTGCTACCAGAAATAACATCCTGAGGAATCAGGTTAAGGAAAGGAAAAAACATAAAGTAATAAACTAGACACATACATCCAGATAAGCTGCTTGGATGTGAAAACTCACCAGGGAAGTAGATGTTGCTACCTAACTCTTGAGACAATACATGACACAGTCCTGAAAACCCTCCAATTTCATTGCAATTTAATTGTGAGTTCTTTCCTCTTTAGGAATTACCTAAGAACCAACCAATTTTAAGTGTCTTCTTGTGGGCTCTATCTCCTGAAATCAGGAGATAGAAATTTCATTTTTTTTCATGAATGCTGCTGCTGTTGTTGCCAGCATTATTTCTCTGCTCCTGCACAAGGTGTGTGGGATTTTTTAGATGGAAAAAAAGTCTGTTGAATTTGAATGAGACAGCTCCCATTTCAAATCATGCCAAAGGGTAGATGAAGAAGTTGTAAATGACATGTAACTAAAGGCTCAACAAGGCATCCATCAAAAAAGATTGAATTGCAAAGTAAGTGGTCCAAATTCATTAAAATTCCACTGCATGAATCCATATAATAAGTTAAAAGGGGTAAATGAATGATCTTGACAATATTTGCAGAACAAAGCAGAACATTACCTTTTTCTGGGACTGAAAGGGATGTTGTGAAAGTCAGAACCAAGATGCAGCCTTTTCCTCTTATTATACTTTTGTTAACACAATTACTAACTCATTTGAGACTCTCTCTCCCAACTCTTTGCACCCTGCACCCAGAGTGAAAAGTTTCACCTTGATACTACCTTTTAAACCAAAAGCATTTCTGCATTCATGGCTGGGAAGGAATTACCAGCCCCAAGGAATGGTGTTCACTCCCAGTTTATTGCATAGCAACAGGATGGACAGCACAAATCTACTTTGCAGAGGTGCTCCCAGACCCAGAATGAAGGTGCTCCTTTTAATGGCAATCAGGTTGTGGGCTGTTGTGACAGCCAGTGAGCATGCCAGTTGTGTTTTACACATCCAAATAATACCTATGATGGCTACTACCCAGGACCATGGCAGTTGCTACATAATTCAGTGAGGCAGAAGATCAAACTGTGTCAGGTGAACTTCACATTTCATTCTTTCTTAACACTTCTCCATATTTTCAGTGCTTAGGAATACCTTGATGCAGTTTTCCCACCACTCCTTTTACTGTCAGAGGAAAAAACAAATAAACAACTTAAAATAACCTGCCATTACTTTGAAAAGTTTTAGATCAGAGTAATTTTTGATGTAATTACTACTGATTCCAGAATGGTGAATTTTTCTTGCAAAAGGGCTAGAAAGTTGCAAGGAAACACTGTGCAGAAGGAAAAAAAAAACCAACAAACAAAAAGTAGCTCCTTATTAAGGGCAGCTATTCACCTGAGGAGTTGTTCTAAGTGCACACATATCCAAGCTTTATTCCCTCCATGGCCATCCCTTCCTCCAAATTTCATGCAGGTTTCTACAGCAATGCTCAAAACTGAGTATCACACACAACAGCAAAATATCTTTTATGAATGAGGTTGGAAACATCATTTGATGCTGTACTGAACAGAATGCAATGCAAATGGAAACAGCACTGTTTTAATCATTAATTCACTTATACTCTCTGGCAATCAGCAGATATAATCCTTACAGCATTTGCTGATAATGAAGAACATAAAACGTGCTACAATTCACCTTCTCAGGGCAAGATGCAGCTGTGATTTGGATGGGCAAAAGAACAAAGCAGAAAGGAGAGGGCTGCACAAGCAAATACCTGCTGCTGTGTGCTGTGAGTAGCTCCTGCCCATTCAGCAGGTTGTAGAGCTGTGCAGCCACAGCTCAGCCCTGCTGGTGCCTCCTCTCTGGCCCCAGGCCAGGCAGCTGCACAGCCTTGTCCACACACCACATGGAATGGGACCATGAATGCAGCCCACTGGTTTCAATGGGATCCAGAGATGGATGTTTAGATGCTAGGAGAAACTACCAGAGGCTCAGATTTCTCTCAGCTGCTGCAGACACACATCTCCCATCTCTGGATCAACTCCATAACCTCCTGTTAACTACACCACAACTGTGAGAAGGACATGCAAACAACTCCAAAGATTTTGTGTGGGGGAGAATCTGCTGAATACCTATTCAAGATATTCTTGGGGTTAATTATTCTAACCACTTTAAAATCATGTCTCATTTCAAATCACTACAAAACACTGAAGCCTACAGTCATCAGAACACTTCATGCCTTTCTGTAAATGATGTGGCTCTCTAGGAGAATGTTTTTCACCAGGATTTCTCTGGAAGATAAAATGAAACTGTTTTGCTCTCTGATTGATAAGCTAAACAGAACAAGTTTCTCACTGAAATGTCACCTTTGTCAGTCTTTTCAGATTTAACAGCATTCTTTCTGGAGGGACAAAGTGATGGCTTCAAATGATGCACATTATTTCTAGCTCCTTTTGCTGGTTGATGTATCTGCAGATGCTGCTTGTTTTCCAAGTCCAATCATGTTCCACTGCTCACCACCAAAGCTCTTATGCTGATCTAGTGACCAATCATGAAAACAACTTTTCTGGAAGGGTTCCTTTCATGTAACCCTGTTTTTAGTGGTGTTGGGTGGTGGATTACTTTTTTTTTTAAGTTTATGCATTTCAGACTGAAATCCATCATAATGTCATGCTTTTATTCTCTGTATTCAGTGCTGAAGTTTAGCAGATTGAGGAGAAAAAAGTCTGTATATGGAAAAAAAAATATTTGCAAATGGGTAAAAATAACTTTCTGAATTACCCAGAAATACCATTATAATTTACCCATATGTACCATTATGTGTTAGAACATTAAACCTCATTTGAAATAATGTAATTCAGTCTCTCAGTTTGGTCATGATATATTTAAAAACAAAACACTACAAATATTCCCATTTGCTTTCAGCATAGGTTTGATGTGAATTTTCTGATTTAAGTATCTCAAACTTCAGAAGAATGATGATTAAGCTGAAATTCACTTTCATTATAGATTGCCAGTCTTGGTAGGGCTTTGATCCTTTGAACAAGCATTTCCTACTTCAGACAGGGGAAAAAAAAAAGAGTAAGATGTTAAAAATAATAAGAACAGGGGTGTTACAGTGCACAGTCCTGGTGCAGTGGAAGAGTGCAATTCAAAATGTAATAACTTGCAGCATTACATTGATTTCTGCAGTACTGCAACCAATTTACAAATAACAGGGACACCATCTGTTCTCTGAAGAACCATGGGGAAAAAATGCCTGCTAGCAATTAAGAGGTTGTACACGAGACACAATTTCTGCAGATTTCACTTTTTTTTTTTCTATGTATTTATTTTGTTTGCTTGATCTGGAAACTATGTCATTACAAATACCAGTGGATAGTCTTACCAGTGGGTTTTTTTTCCATTCTAGCCTACTTAGCTTACAGATGTACATTTTTAATCAGTGTATTTGGTTATCATGACTAATGTGAATTTGTAGAGGAGAGATCTGAGAGAATTATGTGGATTTAGGTTTAGAGCTTTTTCCATCCTGGCAGGCTGACATTAGTTGAACATTTATTTTGCTCTGGCTAATGTATTCTCTCTCACTGCCTTCTCAATTATTCTTAGTTTTCCCTTTCTCTTTTTAATAGTTCCAGTACATTAGTGGAAGTTCTGTGTTTCCAGGTTATGCTGTTACTGAGACTTTGCTAAAATGCAGACAGCAAGGCTGTCACAACTGATTTCACTGCTACACATTTCCACAGTCCTAGAGGGTTTCCATTTAAAAGAGACTATAAATTTGTTAATGCATTTTGCAATTTGATTGTGTTAATGCTTTTAGTAATGTGCTCAGATCTTCAGAACAAGACTGTGGCCTTTGAATTGTATTTGCCAATGATTGCTATGTACATAATATCATTCTGGCACATGATATAATTGCTATCCAAAAAAAGTCAATAAAGACATAGTAGAATGCAAAACAAACTCATAGAGGAGAAGTAAATGACACAGGCTGCAATATTAGTTGCAGTCGTTTATGGGTATTTTGGCCAAAACAAGCTTTCCCTAAAAAAGAAGTGGTTCCAGTTCACTTCTACCATCATGCCTTGAACAGTTAGCTGAGTTTTGGCAGCAGAGCCACAATGATCCTTTTGGTTTCTGTTTACAAAGCAGCTACAGTAGGTCTAAACAACACCAGATACTTTAATTTCTCCACCCTTGAAAGGGCACATAATCTTCCTGTAGATAAAATAGGATTAGGTCCAGCAGCAATTCATCTGTAATTTTAAGCTACATGAACACCTAGGCTGCTGCAAAAACCTATCCCTGTTGCAAAAAAACCCAAACTTCCACAGCCACTGTGCTAAAAAATCCTCTGTGCCAAACCTCATGAAAGCCTCTACAAAGCATAACTAGTAAGATATGATGGCATTTGTCTGTCACGCCAAAAAACCCAGGATTATTGCTTTTCAAAGAGAAGAAGGTCAGGACCAGTCCCTTAGGACAGAAAATATCTATGAAGAACAGCCCTGATTCACAAGACACAGAGGAATTTGCAGCTAGATCTGGTTGCTCAGAGCCCTGTCCAACCTGACCCTGAATGTTTCCAGGGATGGGGCATCCACCACTTCTCTGGGCAACCTGTGCCAGGGTTTCACCACCCTCAGTGCATAAATTGTCATATCTGGTCTTGACAAAACTGAACATGTTTAAATTCAAAACTACAGCAAGAACATAGAGAGACACTTGATATTAATTTACTGTATTACTTTAACAGCAGAGAATTTGCCAGGATTTAAAAGCAGAGCATTTTACAGCTGCCAATAAAGTGACCCCAATACTACTGAACACAGGTTTGGGTTTCCAGGAACTTCATTTTGAAGGAATCCTGTTGTTGCTGATGTCTGTTACCAGCCAGCATTACACTGGGGTAGGAAGAACTGGACTTTGATCAATGAGAAAAATTGAATGGTAGGCAGCAGTTAAGTGGATCTGAAAAAAATGCAATAGATGTATTATCAGCATAGAGAAAAACAGACAAAGTTATGATTTTAAATTTGATTTGTACTGTATGCTGGAAATCCTACTCTGTTCCACTGAGCTACAAGTTACACGCTCACTATACCTAAAAATGTAAATGAAGAATTCACTTTGTGCTAATTTTTGCCTGACCATTTAAATACAAATGGAAATTCCTGACTTGCCACTTTACATAAGAGGAATCTCTGTCATAGAAAATGGAGTGGGCAAGCACAACTCCAGACCAGACTTGGGAGCACATCAGGAACAAGGGCAAACATGAGCCTGGGCTTCTCTGGCACAGTCAGCTGATGCCAGGGAGGGCTGAGGTGGTGGCAGGGACCAGCAGTGCCCATCATGCTCAGAGCAGGCAAGCAGAGAGTGTGAAGTAAGGGAGAGACAGCATCAGGCTCTCTGATTGAATTTTTCTGCTCTGGATCTGAGCAGGAGCATACAGAGGCAGCACCTGCTGCTCTCTCTGGATTTCAGAAGCACGTTTCAAATTTGGTGGATTAACAGAGCCTTCAAAGGCACCCATAGAGAGAAATCATAGAATTTTTATTTACATTGAGAAAAAAAATGTAGCCTGCTTGTGAAAATGTGCTTATGAAAACTCAAACATATCTACTTATTTAATTTTTTTGTTAAAAAAAAGGCTCAACAAGTAAAACTACTCCTTCTTTGTGCTTGTGGAACTGAGCCTTATGATTATCTCAGAAAAATCATCTAAAAGAAAAAACATAACTCACTAATGCTCCACTTTAGGGTGCATTCTGGCAGCAGGCTGTTCACAGCACTGTGGCTAGAGGAAGATTATACACACTAGGAAACCCAAGGCTAGTCACACTGGCTGCCTTTGGGTGGCTTGTGCCTATGTCTCTGTATATCATCAATATTTCTCTGTTCCATCTGTCTGGTTTAGCTCAAAAGACACGGGACTGAAATGTGCAAAAATAAATGTACTCTTAAAAACAATATGCATGACAGCATTTCTGCATATTTCATTCTCCTGCCTGTCCACAGGATCAGGAAGGCAGAATACCTCTTTTCCCATAGTTACAAATGAAGAATAGCATCAAACACTGCTCTGCTGCTGCTTGCTCTTTCATTTGGAAGAGGCCATTTAATGAAGTTCACAGAGTTTTGTCTTATCCCTCCTCCACTGCTCCTGCCATAATTTCACTCTTAAGAAAGGAGAGGGGTAGTGTTTTTTATAAGAAATAGATTACATTTTGAAAGTGCCATCCATGAGTAATCTCTGGGAGGTGGTATTGTTCTCATGTCCATTTAACTCTCAAGTTTCAGAAGTCAGTATATTTTTCAAAGTGAAAAAATTGTTCATTTTGGTGCTCGACAATTTGGCCCGAGAGAAAAATAGCAACAGCTCTATGAAATCATTCTTGCAGTGATCAAGCTGAAAAAAATAAAGAGATGCCTAGGCAAGGCAGAAAATATATTTTCAAAAATTGGTCCTTATGATAGCAATTCATTTCTACCATCAGTTCAGTTTGGTAATACAGGCAAAGATTCTCATTTGCACCCATGACACCAACTTAAACCTCTATTTTCTGTATCTCCATTTAATAACCCATGTCCTGCTTTTAAGGGAATTAAATAAACATGCAAGCACCAGGCTCAGTCCTGCAAGTCTGCAGGTCAGACACTGACAGAGAAATGATAAAGCATCACTACTGTAAGGGTAAATGAGATCTCTAGGTGAGAAACTTTCTGAAAGCCTGGTCCAAGGCAGCATGGATGAGATCATGAACCTCATTGCTACCTGCTCCATGCACAGTGACCACTTCATGGCTTTAACCTTTTTTCCACATGTGGCTCTACAATCTGTGTAAAGAGGCAGAATACTATCACTACAAATCTTCATGACAGAAAAGCCTTGGGAAAATAAGGTACCTCCCTGCAGACAGATGGGTCATTGCCCCATGGAAGAAGATGAGGTGATAAACATATACAAAACCTATTCTGTTTAACTGAGACCAATAGCAATGAGATGAGAGTCTATGGAGTACAGAAAATATGTATTCCAGTGCAAATACTGATGTAAATTACCTACTGCAATCCTTATCTACTACCAGAAGCAGAGAATGGAGAGTAGCCCTGGGAGAAAGACTTGGGAGTGCTGGTTGATGAGCCAAAAGCATGCAAGTGCAGCAGAAATCCAACCACAACCTGGGCCGCATCAAAAGCAGTATGGCCAGCAGGCCAAGGGAAGTGATTCTTCCTCTCTGCTTCTGTGAGACCCCATCTGGAAGGCTGCATCCAGCCCTAAAGCCCCCAGCACAAGAAGGGCTTGGCTGTGCTGGATCATGTACAGAGGAAGGCCACAAAGATGATGTCCATGGCAGGGAGGTTAGAGCTAGATGATCTTTAAGGTGCTTTCCAACCCAAACCCCTTTCTTCAGGCTTCAATCCTCCTCTTCTTTGGGATTTGAGAGTCCCTGTCCTTTGGCTACAGTGATAGGATAAGCAGCTGATAAGACAGCACAATCTTCTAGAAGTCAAATGTGGTTTTACAAAGAATTTGCTTGAAACATTTTCTTTTCCATGCCTGGTTTCAATGACGTTGTCCATTATGCTCCCTTCTTCCCCTGATGAGGATGCTCCTGACGGACTAATGAGGAGGAAAGAAGCAGCTACTTATTCCACAGTTAATGAGTCTTGTTTCTCTCTGAAGTGTATTATCCAAAACAGCTGGTGACACTTTTAATGAATGTCTATCAAATATTTATTGCTCTGACTACAGCCAAGCTTTAATTTGAACTCTACCAATGATGATCTCAGGCACAGCACTAAAANGAAGGCAGAGAGAGTTTGGGTTGTTCAGCCTAAAGAGAAGGCTCCAGGGAGATCAGGATCTGAAGGGAGCCTACAAGAAAGCCAGGGAGGGACTTTTGACAAGGACATGTAGTGATAACACAAGGGTTTAATGGCTTTACAGTGAAAGAGGGTAGATTTAGATTAGAAATTAGGAAGAACTGCTTCACTCTGAGGGTGGTGAGACATGGAACAGGTTGCACAGGAAAGTTGTGGATGCTACATCACTGGATGTGTTCAAGATCAGGTTGGATGGGGCTTTAAGCAACCTGGACTAGTGGAAGGTGTCCTTGTCCATGGCAGGGAGGTTAGAGCTAGATGATCTTTAAGGTGCTTTCCAACCCAAACCCCTTTCTTCAGGCTTCAATCCTCCTCTTCTTTGGGATTTGAGAGTCCCTGTCCTTTGGCTACAGTGATAGGATAAGCAGCTGATAAGACAGCACAATCTTCTAGAAGTCAAATGTGGTTTTACAAAGAATTTGCTTGAAACATTTTCTTTTCCATGCCTGGTTTCAATGACGTTGTCCATTATGCTCCCTTCTTCCCCTGATGAGGATGCTCCTGACGGACTAATGAGGAGGAAAGAAGCAGCTACTTATTCCACAGTTAATGAGTCTTGTTTCTCTCTGAAGTGTATTATCCAAAACAGCTGGTGACACTTTTAATGAATGTCTATCAAATATTTATTGCTCTGACTACAGCCAAGCTTTAATTTGAACTCTACCAATGATGATCTCAGGCACAGCACTAAAAAATCCAAAACCACTAGAACACAGACAAAAAGAAATCTGACTGTAACTCACATTTGTAATATGCCATGGAGCCATCGTGATTTACTGAATTACAACAAAACCTGGTGATGTCATTAACATACTATAAAGCACCTCCCTGCTGCTCCTGAAGCTGGTTGGTTGTACTGGTGCATCATCTGTACTGAAATGGTGGATTCACTACCAATGAAAGCATGCACACTGAAAAATAAGTTCTGTAGCCTTTGTGTTCTGTTTCATTAAGGGGGCAGGGGGAGGAAAGGGAGGAAAAGGAAGGATACAAAGAAAAAGGAATAGGTTTTAAAAAAAAGGAAACAAAGGAATATGTAGTAGGAACTGACTTACTGATTTACAGTTTAATTAATGGTTAAATAATTTGTTAAGCATCAACAAGGTTTTAACACTTCCCTGAAGTACAGTCTGGAAGTTCAGCACTATGTTAAAGCCATGGCATGCTTCAGTCATCAAGATAAATCAATAGTCAACAAGTCAGGGATTTGTATTTGAAAAATGGAAATCTGCTCTCTTCTACTAAATAGTGGATTAAGTATAATCATATTTTTGCCATTTTGACTACCACAAAATTAGCCCATTACTCACTTGTTATTCCTTCCCTTTCTTACTTGCAAAGCTGTCAACCCCCAAAGATGCTAGTCAGTTGAGAAAACCAGAAAGGAACAAGAGCAAATGCACAAAAGATCATTTAATTTGCTTGACTAGGCACATTAATGAATTCCACTTCGACTGGAAAAATGCAGTGAGCTCCACAGCATCATACATTGCTTTAGCTTGAGTGATTCAGAGCCCGTGCCATTAAAATGTACAGTAAACTGTAATTAAGCAATTAAACATGAAAGACCATAGGCTGGGCTGAAATAATGTTAGACCCAAAATGCCTTTTGTCTTATGCCTTTAGCAGCTTCAGCTCCAACTCTATTTCAAAATGACATATGCCCTGGCAATGCTGTCTAGCTATGGTTATAAAAGCTAACTCTTTTTCTTTCCTACTATGAAACAATTCATTAATTATTTTGTTCTTACATTTCTGTGTAAGCCCTTTCAATTCCTGTTAACCCTTCTGCTGCTCACAGCAGCTGCCTTCAGAAGGTGTGATGGTGGCTAAGAGACAGGTAATGAAGAACAAAGACAGTCAGGCTTCCCTTAGCATTAGGGGAAATTATGAAATTTGTTAAGTTTTTCCAATAATTTCAATAGTAAAAAAATATAAATTCAAGGTCTCATAAAGATTCAGTGATGAATATTCCCCAAGCAACAGCAAAGTAAATAGAGGATTACATTTTAGTGAAAGAAGGTAGAGATCAATACAGAAATATTAGAAATATTACAATATAAGATTTTATAGATGTCAGCAGTGTTTGAAATGGTCTAGGACATGAGGATATGTCTTACCCACCTTTTAAAATATGTTCTGGTGATCTCAGTTGAAGCCTTAAGAATGAACTTGCTCCATGTCAGCATGTCAATGTTTTTGTACCAAAACTTGTAAATATTCATTCTGACCACTGAATGACCTCATTCTGATTCTCATACAGAAGAGATGACAGTTGCTGAAAGCATTAGGAAAAGATTATGAAAAAATAACTGTAATTATATACCATGTGTTTTGCTAAGGAGAGTTTGAAAAGAACCCCAAAAAATCCTACAGAGTTTAGGAAAAGGCACAGCTATACTTAACCTATCACAGGCAGATCTTCAAGCACTAGGTTACACATTTTTCATATGCCTATTAACTNTAATATGTATTTGAGACATTAAGGTAAAATATTAAAATAAGCATTAAACATTTATAAAGTAACTAGTGAGATGTGATTTAGGCAACACAGACAAACAAACCTCATCAAACTTTTAAAATCAGAAAAAACAAGATATGTAAGGTGCATTAAAATGGTTTTCAGGAGTCTGAAGAAGCAGCTGCTGCTGAACATCCAAGGGGTCAATGTAGGGAGATGGAGCACTGGCCTCACTCACTGCCACACAGGTTCTTTTACAAGCCCTTCTCCCTGTTTTCAGCACTGACTCTTGATCCCAGGCAGCACAAGACTTCCCTCTGCCCTCAGACAACTCAGGGAATTCATGTTCAGCAAAAAATGAACAGTGTGAGGTGTCCAAACCCTCCCTCCTCCTCTCTCCACAGCAGGAAAAACAGCCGTGCAGGGTCCAAGGCAAAACTTGGCTCCCAACAAAGCAACTGTCATGAAAAACACATGAAGCTCTACAAGACCTTTCTAGCCTTTTTTCTAA
>VYZU01035856.1:10671-21328 GCA_013401355.1 Ceyx cyanopectus
AAATGTAGTAGGAAATACTGGTATTTTTAACTCATAATACACGGAGTGGAAGAATTTAAATTTTGTTAAATTTTATTAAATTTTATTTTCCTTGGACTTTAATAATCAAAGACTCAAAGCTTAACTGATTGTTTTGTAGGATAAAATAAGCAATATGCAGATATATCTGCAAGCATTCAACTTGCAAGCATATTTCATTTAGCTGACATTTTTCAAGTTTCACATACATAAAATAGATTTGTTTTGGATTTAATATTGAAAGTTTGCCATGTTTGTAAGAAAATCTGACAGAAATTAATCCAAAAGGAATATATAAGGTATTGATTGGTGTCCTGGTTTGGGTGAAAACCAAGTAAATTCTGTTCAGTGATTTTACTTTTCAGCTTAGGTTTCTAACTAACTGCACTTTCTAGAGTTAGCAGCATGTTTTGCAGACAGTGTCTGCTTCTAACAGTGATAACACCTCATGTTTACAGTTACTGCCAGGGATGGAATGCAAAACCAAGGCCATGGCTAGAGTTTGTGTGTTGCACTGGGGGGTGCAGAAAGTGAAAGACCACACCTGCGGGGAGGAGCGGACAGGACAGGTGACCCCAAACTGACCAACGAGGTATTCCATCCCATACACGTCATATCCAGTATATAAGCTCGGGGGGTCCGGAAGTTCGCCCCTTCTTCTTCGGGAGTCCTTCTCTTTTTGGCCCTTTTTGCCCTTATTGCCCTTCGCTCGCCCTTTTGGTCCCTTCTTCGCCCTGTTCCGGCCCTTCTCGTCCCTCTTCGCTTCCGGTCTACCCCTTTGGCTTTGGCTCTTCTCTTCGCTCCGAGACCCGGTGCCAGAGTCCAGCTCCTCCACAGCGTCCGTGAGGGTGACGTAATTACCATCGGGGGGAGGTTGGGTTCGGTACTGGCTTTGTACATATTTGTATATACTTCATTTTCATTTTTTTTAATTAAATTGTTTTAGTTCCTTTTTCTAATCACTAAGTCTCTCTCCCTTATTCCTTTTCTCTCCCCTTTGGGGAGGGAGGGGGGTTAAAAGAGAGCGGTCTGTTATCGGTCTGGGGGTTGCCCTGACTCCAAACCGCGACAATTGGCTAGATAGTGTGACTTCTCTTTTTCCTTTTTTTTCTACATGCAATACGCATTAAGTCAACCCAACCAGAGAGGCCTGTGACTTATATAATTCTCCTATCTGAATTAATATGTTGTTCCTGGAAGGTATTAGAAGTGGAGATCACTAATTTAAGACAAATATTTATATTGGAATAACTATCAAAAATCCCGAAGTAATTATAATAGATTTACTACGCTTGGTACTTATTTAAGTCAAAAAGCCGGTGTGTGTAAGGGTATGTTTGTCTGCAGACAGATATGGGCCCCTGATACGACAAACATGCCACTTGCTGACTGCAGTGCAGTGAAATTCTCCAGCAGCTCCAGTTTTCCTCCAGAATAACCTCTTAACAGATGGCACCTTGTCACTGTCAATGGCTTGCTGTCCCAGAGAGCTGTAAGAATCCATGCCGAGACTGATGCTTTTCTTTCTCATCCTGAGACATCTAACAAAACTGGCCAATAACAACCTCTCCTTTTCACAAATGATTTCACCTTATGTCAGCTGATTTATTCCAAGTCACATCATGCCCATTCTGGTGCAAGTGCACCAAAAGGACTTACACTGTTTGACAGCTAAGCCATACACCAGATAACTGCCACTGGTGAAAGAAGAATACGAAAAAGCAAACCACTGTCATTTCTGGTGTTGCTGATGGTCATCCTGCTCAGCAGTGTGAGCTGCTTTTTAACATTCCGTCAGCCCTGTGAACATCAGTTTAGAAATTAAAGTAGACACAGCTAGCAAATAGTTTTGAATCATTTTGAGCATAATTAACCATGAAGCATAGCTGGGGGCTTTATTTGATCCAGACTGGTCATTTTATTACTAATGCACACTACAGAAAGTCTCTATATCCTTACAATGGTGACTTTCTACATCACCGACTGAAATACTTATGCTCCATGCATTTTATTTAAAAATAAATGTGGGCAATTAACTTTGATTTGTTGTAACAGTTGCAAAGGGTTTACATTAAGGTTTATTCTCTTGCAGTATTTGCATGTAACTATACCAAAACGTCCCACTGAACACAGTGGAACTTTTTGTAATATCTCATCCCTGAAGTGGAACAGGCACATTAACACCGTAGTAAATAAGATGGATCACAAGACAGTCATCTTATAAGAGCCAAGAGAATGGATCTAAGGACTCTAGAGATCTTTCTTCTGTTAAGGGAAACCAAAGCAATCATGCATGAGACCTTCCTCAAGGCAGTGATAAAATATCATTCCTCTCTTAAACTCCTGGATGTCCAAACTGTTCGCAGAGATATATCTGTGAGTTTAACATTTGATGGATCACATGCTTATTAGTACATACTCTATTGCCAAAATAATGTAATTCTTTTTGTTAAAAATACTCAATTTCATCATATCAGGGTCCAGTTATTTCCTTCTACAACAAGATTTATCATAGAAATATTGCCAATTACAAATTTAGTACACAGATATTTACAAAAAATATCATATCTACTCAAGTACAGTTGTGAAATTTTATGCTGTGAGTCACCTTTGCAGTTAAATGAAGAAATTCATACCATGTAAGAGTTTAAATTAGAGTCAGACAACATTTATTATTATTTCTAATGCAGGAAACCTTAGATCATGATATAATGTTATTATCTTGTCTTACCTTATAAAGATGCTTTCTCAGGTAAGTGAGTAATGTAAATTTTGGCACCATTTCTGCTCACTTAAGCTGGGTCAAAAATAACACTGTGCAAGTCACTGTTATTAAAACCAGTTCAAGCATTGTGGAGTAGAACAAGTCATCTTGGACACTTGCCAAGATTACACTAATACTTATTCAGGAATTGTTATCGCAAGTTAGTCCCTTAAAACCAAAGTCCTCTCCACAAAGGAAAAACAAAACAAAACAAAACAAAACAAACTGGCACAAAGATAACTACTGATTTGTTATGTTTTACTATCTAAGGGAGGGATTCAGGTCACATAAGATTTCCCATCTAAGACTAAGTTAGTTGTCCACATTCCTCAGACATCAAAAAAGAGACATTTCCAAAGGATGATTAATCCCATTGTAAAATAGGTCTTAGTTACCCTCTGCAGTTTTCTTCTTCTTTCAACTGATTGTTTATTATATTACCCACACATAAGTAGCTATTTGAAATACCCAAGCATAGCTGAGATACCCATAAATTACCTGCTCATGAGACACAGCATATACAGAAGACTCTTTCTCAAGAAGCAGCCGATAGACCATCAGGGTATCTTTGGAAAACTCAAATGGACTTCAGATGTCTGAATCTGTAGCCAGTTAGGTGAGATTAATCTGGTTTAAAAATCCTAAATTAAGCAATGAACAGAATCATATGTAAAATATTAAGCAAGGCCACAATAATCTTGTAAGGAAGTTAAAATTATTGCTCTGTAATGAACCCAAATAAAACTAAACAAGCTTGTTTGATCACTGGAATCATTTGCATGAATTATAACAAAATTATTCATTGTGAAGTGAGATTGAAAAGTTGCCAGTATTCTCAGATGATTCTTCTTACTTGTAATAAGACTACCTTATACTACCTCAATACAACAGTTTCTCCTGGGGCCGTGAGACAATAATTCACTTCTCAGTCAGTCTTACACCTCTTTACAATAGCTTTTACAAGGATACTCTATGCATAGAGCCATATGGGGTTTAGTGCCAAATTCAGACATCCATACACATTTACTTATCAACATGTGGGTCATATATGTAAATTCACAACATAAGAAATGGAGATCAATGTCTTGAGCCTTCTGCTGAAACACAGGCTTCCTGAGCTATCTCATATATCCTGAGATACCCAAGAAGTGTGCAGAACTGCAATTACGACACACAATGTGCAGATTAGCTTTATGAAACACCTGTATGATGCTCTTATGGAGATTTGTGAATTTCTGGAGCAGCAACTGGAGGCCAGGAGGGACAGCTAATGACCTTTCAAAAAGAAGTAGGTATCCTTGTATTCAGGCAACCAAATAAGTCTCTGGAGTCTATTATGCCACTCTCTCATGTACTTCACTGAGTAGAAACTGATTCACAAAGTTTACTTTTGCACACAAAGATTTATAAGTAAGTATCAAATCAGTCTGTATCTGAAAAAGATCAAAGTCTAAGCAACATTCTATGCCATTGGTTTCAGTGGCATTAACTTTGAATTCAAACACAGTTCAGTGTAATGAGAAGTTTTGTGAAGATAAATGGACCACATCTTTGTTTATATAAAATTACATGCAGCACAGGTCCACCTATCTTGTTCTAAGTAGGCTGTAATTATTCTAATATTTACTTCAGATGACTTCGGACAGAAAAAAAAAAAGCCCAAACCAAACAATAAACCTGCAACAGATTATGCTTTGATTAGCTTTGCCAACTGGGAGTTTTATTTTGCAGAGCCAAATGTTTATCATGGATGGTCCAGGGCTGAATCCCACTGCAGTAAAATCCATAGGATTAATTGGTAGAATAAACAGTTCTGGTTTTGTCCACTTACTAATATGCCTAAATGTATTTGCTGTGGGGAATGAGATTTTATAGGAAGAAATAAATATGCATTCATCATAAGAACTAGCATTAAGTATTTCAGTAAGTTAACTGAATCCCTTGAGGGATTGCTGGCAGTTCACATGTATTCTCTAAGTTCTTTTGGGTACCAATGTGACAGGGATGTAATTGTTCCCCACACAGATTTACCATAAACCAGAGACACACAATGCTTATTAATGAAAGTGAGACTTATAGAAGCATCCATAACCAGGCTGATGGTAATTTCTTATTGTTGTTCAAGCACAAAGCATCTATGCAAGAAAAATCTATAGCACAGCTGTTGATTTTTTCTCATTTACTAATTCATAGCTCCATTTTGCATCATGAAGAAGTAGCTGCCTAATTCAATAAGTAAAAAAACTCCATGATGTCATCTTATATTTCTTAAGGAAGATGAATCCATGGCATGTTCTAATGTCTTAGGGTTGCATTGTGTCCTGTGATGGCACCGAGCATACTCTAACCCATAGCAATGTGAAGCTTGTAACAAAACCAGAACAAATGTTTTGTTTCCCTGCTGCCCCCCATCACCCCAGAAAGAAAAGATACAGATAATTATCTAAGAGCAGTGGGTGAAAGCAGTTAATGGGCATTTTGCTACTAGCATTTCTCTGACAAAAATACTGTTATGACATCTGACATGAAAAAAGTGATTATTTACTCAGATATGATTGCATAAAGTTTGAAAGATATAATTCACTTGCTGACCTGTAATGGAAATAAGAAAAATCCATTGCCAAAGCAAAGGTAATACTTGTTCTGTGATCATTACCAAATTACTGTCAATATATAATAGATGCTCTCTGTGCAACTTTGGTTATTTGAAAGATATTCTTATCAGACTGTTGCATGGTGCATTGGTAGTTTATTCCGCATGATAGAACGGCATTTTATTTCCCCTTTTTGAAGGAGATTCTTAGGGAATGAGCTGAGCAGTTGGGCAATGAGAGTGACTTCTTGACTCATGTTTTGTGAAGGAGAAACATGCAAAGAAACAACTTTCTGGTTAGATTTATGAGACTCTAATAAGTGTGAATAAAGATAAATATTAATCTAATTGGCCACACTTTGGAAGCTATTTGTCCATGACAGGTGACAGCTATGATGTTCATAAACAGCCTTATTTTCCAAGCAATAATACACAGAAGTGAAATACAGTTCAAACTGAATATATAAACAACATCACAATATAACACCTCTAAGTGACATATTGATTAGTGATTAAACTAATAGCTTGAATTAAATTCAGGTCATTTGGTGAGTGGCTTTTTAGACAAAGCTAGAAGCATGAAAGCTGTCTGAGTGAAATTTTTAAAAACACTTTTGAAACTAAAATTGCTGGGGGAAGGCAACCTCAATACATCCGACTCCTAGTAGTTTGATGCCAGTGCCAGCAAGAGATTCCCAGTGCCTGGAAAACAGGTTTCCAAGAGAGCACCTGAAGAGAAGCACAAAGGAATTCCAGCCAGTAAGCCAGCTTCATCTGTTATCCATCGTAAATGTTTCTATGCAAATGAACATAACACGAGGAATAAAGGCATTACAGATAAGCACACACCTGAGGGGTTAAGATCTTATTGGCATTATGGAGACATTGTGGGACAACTTCTAGGACTCTCCAGTGGAAGAGTTGGAGTGGAAGTTGGAGTGGAAGGATAAAGGCTCTTCAGAAAGCCCTGTCAGGGGAGACAAGAAAGGAGTGTTGTCTTTCTAATGTCAATGACTAGATGGAGTGCACTGAACTCCACCTGGGGATGGATAAGAAGTCAACTGAGAGCTTGTGGGTCAGGATTAAAGGGAGAGCAGAGATAGGTGACATTATAGTAGGAGTCTTCTGCAGGTCATTCAATGAGGAAGACCAAATGGATGAGGCCCTCTATAGACAGATAGGAGCAGTCTCATGTTAATAAACCCTGGTCCTCTAGGGACATTTGATCACCCCAATATCTGTTGTAAGGACAGTGCAAGCAGATCATAAGCAAAGAGGTTCCTGGAGTGTTTTGATGAGAACTTCTTTCTCCAAGTGATGTAGGAGCCAAGGGGGAGAGGTGCTATGTTGGTCTTTGTTCTCACTAAAAAGGAGGGGCTGGAGGAGAATGTGAAGCTTAAGGACAAACCTTGGCTTCCGTGACCATGAAATGGTGGGATTCAAGTTCCCTAGGGCAACAAGGAGGGTGCACAGTAATCTCTCTGCCCTGGACTTCAGGAGAACAGAATTTGGCCTCTTCAGGGATCTTCTTGGTAAGAGTATCATGGGGTACAGCCCTGGAAGGAAGATATGGTTAATATTCAAGAATCCTCCAAACTCAGGAGTGATGCATCCCCAACAAAACAGAAGTCAGGCAAAAAACCCAGGAGGCTTTCATGAATGAACAAGGAGCTTCTGTACAAACTCAAGCATAAAAAGGAAGCCTATGGATGGTGGAAGGAAAGACAAGTACCATGGGAGGAATAAAGAGATACTGTCCAGGGAACACGTTAGGAAGGCCAAAGCCCTGAAATAATTAAACCTGTCCATAGAGGACATCAAAAACAATGAGAAAGGCTTCTGTACATACACAAGTGATAAGACTAGGGAAAACATCCCTCTGAAAGAAAATGAGAGACCTTGTTAGCTGGGATATGGAAAAGGCTGAAGCAGTCAATAACATTTTTCCCTTAGTCTTCACCATCTGGTGTTCCACTTACACCATCCAAGTTGCAGAAGGCAAAGACAGGAACTAGGATAATGAAGAACTGCCTGCTTTACATGAAGATTAGGTTCCACACCATCTAGGAACCTTAAGGTGCACAAGTTCATGTAACCTGGTGAGACGCAACCACAAGTCTTGAGAGAACTGGTGGATGAAGTGGCTAAGAAACTATCCATATTATTTGAGAACATGTGGCAGTTTGGTGAAATTCCAACAGACTGGAAAAGAGGAAGCATAACCCTCATTTTTAAAAAGTAAAAAAAGGAAGACATGGAAAACCACAGGCCAGTCTCACCTGTGTGCCCAGAAAAATCATGGAACTGATCATCCTGGAAACTATGCTAATGCACATGGAAAGTAAGGAGGTGATTGGTGACAGCCAGCATGGTTTCAAGGGCCATAATGTCTGACAATTTGGATGGCCTTCTACATTGTCTTTACAGTGTTGATGGATAAGGGAAGAGCAACTGACATCACCTACATGGGCTATGCAAAGCATTTGACACTGGCCCAAAGGACATCCTTGTCTCTAAATTTGAGATACATGGATTTGACAGATGGTCCACACAGTGGATAAGGAATTGTCTGAATGGTCACACTGAAAGTGTTGCAGTCAGTGTTTCAAAGTCTAAGTGGAGATGAGTGATGGGTGGTGTTCTTCAAGGGTTTTTATTAGAACTAGTGCTGTTTAACATCTTTGCAACATGGACAGTGGGATCAAATGCATCCTCAGCAAGCTTGTTGAGTACACCAAGATGTGTGGTGTGGTCAATATATTGGAGGGAAGGGAAGACACCAGAAGTAACTTAACAGGCAAGAATGGTGGTCCTGTGCAAACAATAGGAAGCTCACAAGGCCAAGTGCAAAGTCCTGCACATGGGTTAAGGCAATATCAAACACAAATTCAGGCTTGCCGATGTGTGGATTGAGAGCAGCCCTGCAAAAAAAAAAAAAAAAAAAAAAAGGGACTGGGGCATGAAAAACTGAATATGAGCTGCAGCTTGAAGCTCAGAAGGTCAATTGTGTCCTGGGCTGCATCAAGAGAAACATGACCATAAGGTCCAGAGAGGTGATTCTTCCTTTCTCTGCTCTTGTAAGACCTCACCTAGAGTATTGAACACACAAAGCATGGAAGCATAGAAGCACAGACTGGTAACTTGGGATGATTCCAAGGAAGTTTGCTGACGACACCAAGCTGTGTGGTGCTGTGGACTCACTTGAGGGAAGAGATGCCATCCAGAGAGACCTTGATAGGCTTGTGAAATGGGCCAGTGCAAACTGCATGAGCAAGTCAAAATGCAAGGTACTTCACCTGGGTCAGATCAATCCTAGGCACAAATACAGAGTGAGAGAGTAGCCCTGAAGAGAAGGATCTGGGGGTGTTGATAGATGAGAAGCTCAACATGAGCCGACAGTGTGCTCATGCAGCCCAGAAGGCCAACCACATCCTGGCATGTATAAAGAGAAGCTAGCCAGCAGGTCAAGAGAGTTGATTCTCCCCCTTTATTCTTCTCTGGTGAAACTCCACTTCAAATACTGCATTCAGTTCTGGTGTCCCCACTATAAGAGGGACATAGATCTGTTGGAGCGCATTCAGAGGAGAGCCACAAGGATGATCCGGGGGCTGGAGAACCTTTGCTACTAGGACAGGCTGCAGGAGCTGGGATTGTTCAGTTTTGAAAAGAGAAGACTTTGGGGCAACCTAAAAGCTGTCTTCCATTAACTGAAGGGAACCTACAGGAAGGCTGGGGAGGGAGACTTTTTGCAAGAGCTTTGACTGATAGGAGAAGGGGAAATGCGTTTAAATTGAAGGAGAATAGATTTAGATCAGATATTAGGAAGAAATTCTTCACTGTGCAGCTGGTGAGGTACAGGAACAACACAGAAAGGTTGTGGATGCTTCCTCCCTGGAAGTGCTCAGGGACAGGTTGTATAGACTTTTGTGCATCCTGGTCTAGTTGGAGGAGTCCCTGTCCATTGCTGGGGGATTGGAACTAGATAATCTTTAAACTCCCAACCTAAACCACTCTATGATCATCAAAATCTAGTTCTGCCTTATCTCCTCATCCTTCCCTACCACACTTCTCTATCATCATATCTTGAAAGGTCTAAATAAAAGGCAGATGGCACCTTTCAAAATGAGTAGTTTTACATTTGCATGTACTCGTGTCTTCGTACTTAATACAGAGATTAAGAATATGTTAACATGAGGTTGTGCATCATTTTCTGTGATCTCGGCTGGAGGCAGGATTTTTCAGAGCTGACACAGCTTGAATATTGATACAAATACAATTATAACAACTAGCTAGCAGAACTGAAAAATTAGCAATCATTTTTATTAATAATTATGCATGTAATTTTAAGAGTCCTGTCCCCTACTGAGCCATTTAGGAAACTTTTCAAAACACAATGTGTTATAAGCACATTTCCACATGAAGTGCTGAATGAAGAATGGATCTATGAATTTTTGTCATAGATATTTTTCAGAAGAATGTTGAAACTAAGTGGGGCATTATTTCCATTCATAATACAAACAGGACTCAAAGATGGAAATTCCCACTGGATATCACAATAGTGGAATAACATTTGGTACCATCACTGCTATGGTAAAGGGAGGAGAGGAAGGAGTAGAGAGAGAAAGATGGATGCCAACTGAAAATGTAAGGTCTTTAGAAGGCAGGTAGTATATGAAATTGGTCCCAGTTTGAAAGGAGCCCTTTATTCAGAAAGATTCCAAACAACCTTATCTGAAAATCAGTTCCTTTAAATAAGTTTGCTTCAATACTCAAACTTTGATTCTGAGTAACTCAAGCCTCCTATGAGAAATTCTGGGTTACGCAGAGAAGTTGTGGCATCTCCATCCTTGGAGATATTCAAATTCTAACTGAACATGACCCTAAATAACTTGCTGTAGATTACCTCATTTTGAGCACAGGGTTTGGACTGGATGATTTCTTGAGGTAGCGTCCAACTTCAGAAATTCTGTGATTCACCAATTCAGTGGGTTGGTCTTTGAAAAACCACCTTCCATCAGTCATGGTAATTGTGGGAAACCAAAAGAGGTAACTGCTAATACCACTGTCATTAAATGAGAACACATCAGAAAGCTGAACTTCTCAGGAAGCAAAAAGAATAATACCACTGTGTTCACAAGGGGACATATTTTACATTTGAGGTCAAGAAAATGATATTGTATTACTTTGGGCTCCTAAAAAACATAGAATTTAGCCATGTTGCTAAGTTTTTTTTTTCTTTATAGCTCCTGGTTTGTAATGTTCTATTCATAGATTCATAGATT
>VYZU01035858.1:0-47576 GCA_013401355.1 Ceyx cyanopectus
CCCTTCAGTTCTTACTATGGCAATTCCTTTTGAGCACATAGATGAAAGTTTTGTTTGTTGTGGGGTTTTTTTTGTTATCAATTTTTCCCAGGGATTTTTCATAATTTATGAGCCACAGGACTAGAACGTGCCATGTTATCTCATCAGTTCCACCATTGCAATGTACTCCTGTCTAGTGATTAACAGGAAAATAGTAAAATAGATGTTAATTTGTTCTATACTGAAAAGGTTGAGGGATTTCTCAGCTGTTTTTTTATGTATTTTTAAAGTAATTTATTTTGCTAGGAACCTTGAAAAACCTTGGAGCTATTACTTAAGTGTTGAAGAAATAATGCTGTTTCAGTAGTTTTGTAGATTAAATTTCTTCCGTTGCATGAATATATATATTTTTATTTATTTTTTTTTTTCCCCAGAGCCTAAATCACATCTGTAACAACTGAGAGTAATTTTGGTGTTTTCCTGGACACTCAGAGTAAACAGCCACATTGATGGGAGAGTTGTTACTGAGATCTGTTTGCTCTTAGCCTTCCTTCAGCAGATACCTGAGCATCAACTGTGTGTTCTTCTGTTTCCTCAAGCCTGCTCTCTTGCTTCTGTTGCCAGATTTCATCATTTTTACACATTTTTGTTTCCTCTTCTGACATGCAAGGGGATGTTGTTTTGCCTTTGATCTTCATTTTTCTTTTGAAATCCTACTTGAGCTTCTGAGGGAGGAAACAAACAAACAAGAAATGTTTCCAGTTCGAACAAATTGACTGTGCCTTAGCAGTTTTGACCTCATTCCCCTCAAATTGTGCCTGTGAGAGCATGTGCTGGGAATTGTAAGATGGATGTTACAGTGTGCTGTTAGTCTGGTGACAGGAGTCTGTGATGCCTGATGATGTGGATGCACTTTCCTGTGTCACATCACAGCTGAAGAGTTGTGATGAAGGTTATAAATAGAATTATAGAATTAATTAGGTTGGAAAAGACCTTTAAGATGACGGGTTGCAGTCAGTGCTACATGTGCCTAAAGGGAGCAGCTCTGGATAGAAACTGGGAATAGTCAGTATGGAGGTGAGCTAGGGAAGCTCAACTGTGCCTGGTGTACATCACTAACCCTGTGCTCTGGCAATGAAACCAATCCAAGGACCTCTTGGATTGATGGGATGTGCTGGTAATAGGCAATGCCTGAAGAAAATGCTGGTGGTGAAAAAGCTGATGGAAGTCTTGGAAGTTTCATAGGCTGAAATGTTTTGGGTTGGACGGGACCTCCTCTGGACCCATTTGAGCAGGTCTATGTCATTCTTATGCTGGGGGTCCCAAAGCTGGACACAGTATTCCAGGTGAGGTCTCACAGGAGCAGAGCAGAGGGGCAGAATCACCTCCCTCAATCTACTGGCCACACTTCTTCAGATTTAGTTGTTGGCTTTCTGGGCTGCACACATATTACCAGGTCATGGTGAGCTTTTTGTCAACCAACACACCCAAATACCTCTCCTCATGGCTGCTCTCAATCCATTCTCCACTTGTGTTTTTTCTTTGGGATTGCCCACATGGAGGACTTTGTGCTTAGCCTTATTGAACTTCATGAGGTTCATAGGTTCTCAAGCCTGCCCAGCACCCTCTGGGTGGCATCCTGGGGCTCTTTAGCTTGGAGGAGACTGAGGGGGGACACCTCATCAATGTCTATGAATATGTTAAAGGTGAGTGTAGGGAGGATGGAGCCAGACTCTTGTCAGTGTCATCCAATGACAGGACAAGAGGCAATGGGAGTAAGTTGGAGCACAAGAAATTTAGGGTGAATACAAGGAAAAACTTTTTCACAGTGAGGGTGACAGAGCCTGGAAAAGGCTTCCCAGGGAGGTTGTGGAGTCTCCTCTGGAGACACTCAAGACCCACCTGGATCTGTTCCTGTGTGACTTGGTCTAGGTGACCCTGCTCTGGCAGGGGGGTTGGACTAGATGATCTTCTAGGTCCCTTCCAACCCCTAACATTCTGTGATTCTGTCCCTCTGGTGTATCAACCACACCACACAGTTTGATGTCATTGACCAACCGACTGAGGATGCACTCGCTCCCACTGTCCGTGTGGGTGGCAGAGCTGTGAAACAGCCCCAGTCCCGACCACTGAGGAACGCCCCTCACCGTGCCTCGCGTTCCATGGCTCCTCACACCAGGACCTCTCCTCTGGGCCTCGCTTTTCTCGGGGATCCCTCGGGGATCCCTCGGAGCTTGTAGCAGGGCGGAGCGGGTGCGGTGGGCGCGGTGCGGGGTGAGGTGAAGCCCCGCAGCCCTCGCCCGCTCCCCTGTGCGCAACCCCCACCCGCCGCCGCCTGGTCGCCCCTGCCACCTAGTGGTGTGTGCTCCGGATAGTGACGCTTCGCTCCGAAAACCCCGTGGGTGAGCTCTGCTCTGAGAAATAAGAACCGCTGAGAGGACCTGGGGTGTATTACAGGCCAGTAAAAAGAAGCCCTGGGTAGGGGCTTGCTGTGCCTCCCGCATAACCCTTCCCACCGCCCCTGCAGAGCTTGTTTTGGTGCCTACCAGGGAAAGGAGTGGTGCTGCGCTTGGTTTCAAACTCTTAATTCACCTGTTTAATCAAAACATTTTACCAAATAGCTGGCCCATCTTAATTTGTTCAAACGTATACAAGCACTTCCATTCCTGTCTTTAAATGATTCATGAGAAGTGAAATTGGTGTTTTTTGATGTGGATGTTTTAACTTCACAACATTTTCCCCATCCATCTCCCTTCTCCTCCCCTCTTGATAAAATAAATAGTCTTATTAATCTCTGCTTTGCTTTCAAGGTCGCTTCCTGGTACGACAGCAGCTGAATGTGCATCAAATTTGAAGAAGATTTACACAGTACAAACAGTGCAGGTGAGGTGTCTGGCTTCGTGGTAGGAGCTGCCACATGTTATTTGTGTAGCTTCACCCCTTTAGTTGCATTTTTCCCCCCTGTATGGACAAGTCACCCTTGTGGCTTTAATTACCTGTAGTATGAAATATGAGTGGTGTTGGTGTGTTTGATTTTTCATTTGGCTTGAGACCAGGAAAGGAGGAAGCAGTGGATGGATCAGGCAAACTCCCTCTTCATAAACTTTCCTGAGTTTTCACTTGTGCCTCCACTGGATGTGTTTTTAATTATTTTTTCCCCACCCTCTCTCCATTTTTGTTTTAATACAGAAAACCATTACACAAAGACAAAAAAGTACACCTTGTGGGGTTTTTTTTCTTTCTTTCCTTGAGGATGAATTACAAACAAACAACAAAATAATTTATCAAACTGACTTAAAGTACTTTTAAATCATATATTTGCAGCAAGAAGTTTTACATATGTCTGTCTGTCATCTGTCAGTGCTGAGCAGTGGGCATCTCTTGAAAGAGAAATTGCATTTTTATCCCCTTCAAACCTGTACAATAGCTTCTGCTTTACCAGAAGTAGCAATCTGGTGATTCCTGATAACTGGGATTTTCATTCTCTGCTATTCCTGTATTAAAATGCACGTCTCAAGTTCTTTGCATCTGTTTGAAACTTCTCACTGTGGTCTAGAAAAAACAGTTGGGTTGCTAGTTAGGCTTAGTTCAGTGGAATTGTTGTTTGTGGTGTTTTTGTAACTGAAGAAAATAATAATGAAGTTCTAGACTAAAGTGAAGCAAGGTAGTTGTTTGTTATAATTACATGTATTTTAATATGCCAAGGAAGTTAATGTACCTTTTCTGACATACTTAGTTTAACATACTTTTTTAATTCTCTCTATTCCTGAGAACTTTGATTCTAAAGTAATCCACAGTTCAACTGCTGTTCTTTCTAACTCCTCCTTAGGTAGTAATGACATTTAAATTATTTTAAAAAGTAAAGTGAAATTACAAGCTCTTTTCAGAGCACTTTATTATAGAAAGTGCCAGTCTTTAGGAGTGGGATATGTAATTGTTTTAGAGAAAATGAACAAGGAATTAAATCTCCATTAAATTTTTTGTTGGTGGTAGTTTTGTTGTGGTGGTGGTGGTTTTGTGTTTTCTTTGTTCTGTTGGGTTGGTTTGTTTGCTTTGTTTATTGCTTTCTTTTCTTTTTAAGGATTTCTGGAGTGTCTACAACAACATTCCTCCTGTCACAAATTTGCCTCTGAGATGTAGTTACCATTTAATGCGGGGAGAAAGACGGCCCCTTTGGTACGTGTGTTATCATTAGACATTTCTGGGAATGGGCAGTGAAAAAAAAACATGAAGTGTTGAAAGGAGATGGGTGTGGGATGGGAACATCTTGTTTCTGTTGCCTTCAAATGCCTGAACTCAAGAGACCTACACAAGAAGTATCCTAAGGATCTTACTAAGCTTAGGCGTGACTTCTGTTTTAAGATCTTTCTTAAAACACAAACTGTAATTTAGTTGTCCACCTCTGAATGTAAATATAAGAAAGTAATTAAATTGTGAAATAGAAGTTAAGAAAAGATGTCTCTGAATTTCAGTTCAAGAATACACAGAATATGTTACTTCTATTTGAATTATTTTTAACTTGCAAAGTTTTTCTTTCCACTGAAACTAGTGTAATAATGATGCAAAGGACTGATGGTCCTTAACTGTTGTTTACCTTTGCAAAAGTGTGCTTCATCTGCATATAAATGCACATATACCTTGGATTAAAACTAATTTAAGGCATTAAGTGATTTATTGCAGCAAATTCCTACTTGATTGTAGGACAGTAATGGAATAAAGTACAAATCATAGAGGTTTTCCTTTGAGAAACTGAGTTTTGCATTTCTTCTTGGTGCAGTTCTGTCACAGCTCAGTTGGAAAACCTAATCACTTTCTGAATTATTTTTCAGTAATTAATGGCAAGAAGCTTTTTTCAGATTCCAGTTACTAGCTAATTGCAGCATTGTTTTTTAGGAAGAAAAATAATTTCTGAATTGAGGACTGCATGTTTTTGAAGATGTTCATTCAAAACTTTCCTCCTCCTTCCCCCAGTTTTTGTCTGTGTTGGTGGGAAACTGTTGAACCTGGGGAAACTCTGTGGATCTCATACGGGGTTAAAATATTCCAAAGATCATTTTAGGTTATTCCTTAAACTTTGCTATGACAGAGTTTTAACAGGAAACTAGAACCCTAATTTAAAATCTTAAAGAAAAAGAATGATGTCAGAATCAAGTTGAATCTCACAGGTTTGTGGGTTGTTGTGCCTTTGTCATTATGAGGCAGTTTAATGGTCTTGTCTGCCCTGACCCTGGGCAGCTTCAGCCTTTCTTTTAGTAAAAACAATTAATTTCTAGCTGTCACAAAACTGAAACAAAGTGTTCTCATTCTTTTGTTAACTGGATAAACTTGAGAGCAATAAGCTGCTTCTATGAAAATATGCCAGAATTTTTCCAAAATAAAAGGTTACCATAGTAAAACTAAAAATTGCTTTGTGGCCTGTTCCCATACAGTGTGCAGCCACTTCAAAGATGCTCTGTAGTCAGGGAAAATACAAGTATTTTCCAACACACACAACTTAGGAAAGGGATTAGGTGTTGAGAGATACGCCTCATACGAACAATGAAAGAATTATCTCTGATGTCAGAAGCTGCAGCTTGAGTCACGCTACCTGGAGTTAGTAATTGCATTTCAAATGGGAATTTTTTCTGGGAATATTAAACCCCAAACATAAGTTTATCTTGATGTGGATATGAATGTTTATTTTACTGATCTATTTTCCATAACCAGGGAAGAGGAAAGCAATGCCAAAGGAGGTATATGGAAAATGAAAGTCCCTAAAGAAAGTACGGTATGTAATATTGACTTTTACTTACACGTTGTTTAGTAAGTGGGTTTCTTTAAGCTCCACCTGATAAAGCTATTGTAAAGGTTTTTAGTTCTGACATCACACAACAACCAAATGCTATTTTAACATCCAAGTTTTTATTTTAAGACCATGAGCAGAAGTTTCTTTTTGGGTAATTCCATATCTTGCGTTTGATAACACTTGTCAATGTGTTATCAAGCAAATGAAAGCTGCAGTGTTATAGTCCATTTCCACTGGGAAACATGGCATTCTGTAATCACCTTTGTTCTCAAGACTGTTTGCTTACAGGCATGCAAAGAAAAATGGAAAAGTCTTTTCCTGACAACATTATATGCTAAATTACAGCTGGAACGTCAGTAACACTCTTCAAAAGTCCACTCATGAAGTCCAGCACAACTTTCAGAGTTTGACTGAAATGCTTCTAAACTCTCTGTCAATCTCAGCAGGACTATTTCTGCCTGGCACTGCTTTTTTGTGACTCTCTGTAGCCAAATGTGAACCAAGGTGTTGTTTCCACCCACAGCCAATCTCATCCCATGTCTTGCTCTCACTGGAAGGGGGAAGACCTTTCTCATTCTCTCCCAACACCTCTTGCACTGACTCTGGTGCTCACTGGACTGTTTTGTGAGCCAGCTCAATGCATTCTGATGTCAAAAAAAGTCTCCTGTTTATTTGATTTTTAACTTAATTTTATGGCCAGGACAGAGAAGACTGAGAGGGGACCTTATTAATATCTATAAATATCTGAAGGGTGAGTGCCAAATAGAAGAAGCCACTTTTTTTTTTTCCTATAATGCCCAGCAATAGGACAAGGAACAATGGGGATAAACTGGAGCAGAGAAGGTTCCACCTCAACATGAGGAGAAACTTCTTTCCTGTGAGGGTGGTGGACCCTGGAACAGGCTGCCCAGAGAGGTTGTGGAGTCTCCTTCTCTAGAAACTTTCAAAACCCACCTGGATCTGTTCCTGTGCAACATGGCCTGGGAGATGCTGCTTTAGCAGGGGGGTTGCACTTGATCTCTAGAGGTCCCTTCCAACCCCTAGCATTCTATGATTCTATGATTTATTTTTTATGGTTACAGTGGGGAAAAGAAGAAGAATGGGGTCATCCCCTTTGGCAACAGTGAGTTGTCAGATCACCTTGTGGAACTGTAGTGCTAAGGGGTTTCTTTTCCTCTTTGTTTTCTTTTAAAATGTTTAAGATCAGTTCAGGTACATTGTTCTAACCCTGCTGAAACAAATGGGTTTGTCTTTGCACCTCTAATCAAATGCATGTGAGTAACTTAACTGTCATGGTGAGGAGATTTGACCTCCTCACATGTGGTGTTTATATGTGTAAGTGTGTGCTGGGTCAAGCCTCAAAACTTGAAAAGTGAAGTGTCAGAAAAATGTGACAGCCTTGCAGAAGGCATTAAATGCTGAAAGATAGTACTTGAAATTTCCAGCCAAAAGTTAATTGATTTTTGCCTGGGGGCTTTTTCCCTGTATATGAGTTGCAGCTTTCCTCCCTTGTGGTTCCAAGGAATCACAAAAGACTGAAATGTATTTTTTTCTTATAACCCAAGGTGTGAAGACTGTGAGAAGTGACAAGTGGTTTGGGGAGCCTGCATTAGTGGGTGGTGAGTTCAGGGGCTTCAGAGGTCTTGTTTTTCAAAGGCTCAATGATAGCCCCTTTTGGGAACAAAATTTGATCTCTCAGACTATGCACTGTGTGTCCCAGGTAACTTCTGAAGGGTGTAATTGAAGGTGAACTCTAGTCAGCTCTTAGTGCTTCTGTAAATAGTATAAATAATACCTTTGAGCTTCTCATTTTTTGGCTTTGTTCTCCATCACGTGCACACAGCATCTTATTGGCTAAGATGAACCATCTTGCTCAGACCTAAATCAAAAAGCCAATATGCTATAGCAGCTCTTTGTGAGGGTAGGCTTTTCTGAAGATATCAGTCTTTCCAGTGGCATGAAAATCTGACTGACAAAATGCCCACACTTAAAATGTTGTGTGTGTGTCATCTTCAGGGCTGCTTGCTTTTTGTTTTAACCTAGTGTATTTGGGTTTTTCAATAGTGCTAAAACTCAAGCTAACTTCATATTGCAGAAAAGACATTCCTTATAGTATCATAGAATGACCAATCAAGGTCATCAAGTACTTTTCTTAAAGTAGTTAGTAATTCTTCTCTGTAGAAACAAATGATCACAAATGACCTTGTGGACTCTTATCATGGGAAATTCTTGGGAGAAATTTCCTTTCAGGCTTTACATTAACAGCTGTATTCAGGATGAGTTGTGAACACAGATACAGCAATGGTAAACTTCTTGTTAAATATTGAAAATATTTATTAGAACAATTCTGTGTAACTATGTATTTTTAGGGTCTGAATTCTTGCTCCATCTGGATTGAAACTAATTATATAACACGGTGTGTATTTACAATAAATACTCTTTTTTTTTTTTTTTTTTTTTTTTTTTAAAACCCAAAAAAAAATTTCCCCAAAAAAAGACATACAAACCCAAATTTTTATAAAAAAAATAAAATTTTTTTTTTTTTTTCCCNCTGGAGCAGAGAAGGTTCCACCTCAACATGAGGAGAAACTTCTTTCCTGTGAGGGTGGTGGACCCTGGAACAGGCTGCCCAGAGAGGTTGTGGAGTCTCCTTCTCTAGAAACTTTCAAAACCCACCTGGATCTGTTCCTGTGCAACATGGCCTGGGAGATGCTGCTTTAGCAGGGGGGTTGCACTTGATCTCTAGAGGTCCCTTCCAACCCCTAGCATTCTATGATTCTATGATTTATTTTTTATGGTTACAGTGGGGAAAAGAAGAAGAATGGGGTCATCCCCTTTGGCAACAGTGAGTTGTCAGATCACCTTGTGGAACTGTAGTGCTAAGGGGTTTCTTTTCCTCTTTGTTTTCTTTTAAAATGTTTAAGATCAGTTCAGGTACATTGTTCTAACCCTGCTGAAACAAATGGGTTTGTCTTTGCACCTCTAATCAAATGCATGTGAGTAACTTAACTGTCATGGTGAGGAGATTTGACCTCCTCACATGTGGTGTTTATATGTGTAAGTGTGTGCTGGGTCAAGCCTCAAAACTTGAAAAGTGAAGTGTCAGAAAAATGTGACAGCCTTGCAGAAGGCATTAAATGCTGAAAGATAGTACTTGAAATTTCCAGCCAAAAGTTAATTGATTTTTGCCTGGGGGCTTTTTCCCTGTATATGAGTTGCAGCTTTCCTCCCTTGTGGTTCCAAGGAATCACAAAAGACTGAAATGTATTTTTTTCTTATAACCCAAGGTGTGAAGACTGTGAGAAGTGACAAGTGGTTTGGGGAGCCTGCATTAGTGGGTGGTGAGTTCAGGGGCTTCAGAGGTCTTGTTTTTCAAAGGCTCAATGATAGCCCCTTTTGGGAACAAAATTTGATCTCTCAGACTATGCACTGTGTGTCCCAGGTAACTTCTGAAGGGTGTAATTGAAGGTGAACTCTAGTCAGCTCTTAGTGCTTCTGTAAATAGTATAAATAATACCTTTGAGCTTCTCATTTTTTGGCTTTGTTCTCCATCACGTGCACACAGCATCTTATTGGCTAAGATGAACCATCTTGCTCAGACCTAAATCAAAAAGCCAATATGCTATAGCAGCTCTTTGTGAGGGTAGGCTTTTCTGAAGATATCAGTCTTTCCAGTGGCATGAAAATCTGACTGACAAAATGCCCACACTTAAAATGTTGTGTGTGTGTCATCTTCAGGGCTGCTTGCTTTTTGTTTTAACCTAGTGTATTTGGGTTTTTCAATAGTGCTAAAACTCAAGCTAACTTCATATTGCAGAAAAGACATTCCTTATAGTATCATAGAATGACCAATCAAGGTCATCAAGTACTTTTCTTAAAGTAGTTAGTAATTCTTCTCTGTAGAAACAAATGATCACAAATGACCTTGTGGACTCTTATCATGGGAAATTCTTGGGAGAAATTTCCTTTCAGGCTTTACATTAACAGCTGTATTCAGGATGAGTTGTGAACACAGATACAGCAATGGTAAACCTCTTGTTAAATANCTCAAAGAGAATTCACTCAAAAATGAGCTAGCAAACCTAACTTTTACATAAATAATGCAAATTATTTTTTTTCTCTCCCCCCTCACCCTGTTTTCTCCTCTTGTTTCCCTCCATTCCTTAGGCTGCAGTTTGGAAGGAGCTCCTGTTAGCAACCATTGGAGAGCAGTTTACAGACTGTTGTGCAGCAGGTAACTTAAAAAAGGTTGAGACTGGTATGATAAATGGAGTTTGAATGCAGAACATGGAAACACTGTTAAAAATATGGTACAGGGCTGGAACTCCTATTCATACCAGTTGTCATTGAGAATAGGACAGGGTATGCTGACTGCATGCACAAGACTCAAGCTCAACAGCTTCCATCCCTGGGAAGCCAGCAGTTTTTCTACTTACTAGATATCTTTCTGGTAGCCAGTATTTAAATGATTCATTCTACAGTGCTAGGACTCTGGAACCCCAAATATCACTTCCATGCTAGATTGTTTGTACTATCACTGTTGGAAGCAACTAAATTAGACAGATGGTCCTATTAGCCCTCATGGTCCCTTCTGGTTCTCCAGGCTGGGCTAGGAGTTGTCAGGGAAGCACTAGTGCAGACCTGAAGCCACATGTTTTGCCTGTGGTGACATTAAAAACCCATAGCAGGGCCATAACCCAAACCTGGCTCTCCTGAATCCCAGGTTAGCACACTACCTAGAGGCAATATTTTCATTATCACTTAAGAGTACTGCTTAGGTCAAAGTGATTTTTAGTGTAATTGAATTTACATAAATATTCTTAAAATGCCTTGCTGGTTTACTGGAAAACAGGCATTAATCATCTAGAAGCTCACATGAGATTTTGGTCCGAGGTAATAATTTAACAAAGTTGCTTTCAGAATAAATATCTTCTCTAGGTTTGCAAGGTTGCAGATTTCATTTGGAAATGGGCTCTAGGAAAGGACTGTGAACACTGCTGGCTCCAGATAGATCATCAAAAGCTACTTTTTTTTTTTCCCCTCTTCTCCTTTTTTCCCCTTTTCCCCCTTCTTTTTGTTTTGTTTTCCTGTTGCTGCCTTGACAAATTGTAAAGGCAAAAGAGTGAAGTGTGGTGTCTGATCTTTCCCAGGTTTTAGCTCTTGGGGTTTTAGTTGTTTCATCCTCACCCTCCCATTTTTACTTATAGATGTTACTGTAGGTTATTTATGTCTAATACTTTATGTTGCTAACCTTACTGAAGGGAGTCTCGTGATTCCCTTTTAATCAAGGATAAGAGTGCTAATGGCACAGATGAATAATCTTATGGCACTTCATTAAAACCACTATGAGGTAATATTTCCAAGGGTTTCTATAAATACAGTGTTTGTTTCTTTCTGGTAACTATTTTGTCTGGTTTGAACGTTGATATTCTCCTCATTGGAGATTACTCTTTTTTTTTTCTTTTTCTTTTTCATTTCTTTTTGCTTTTGGGCACTGTTTCATAATACATAAGTATCAAATTAGACATGTCTCACTTAGAAAGTATTCCTTAATGATGCTTCCTTTTCTGTGCAGATGATGAAGTAATAGGGGTTAGCGTCAGCGTCCGTGACCGTGAAGATGTTGTGCAAGTCTGGAACGTGAATGCCTCTTCAGCAAGTGAAGCTAAAGTGTTAGAAAAGATACATAAACTTCTGCCACATACCTCTTTTAAAGTGGTGTTTTATAAATGTAAGTGGGTTTTTTGTTGATTCTGTTGAATTCCACCTTCCTTAGAGAAACAAGATGCTGGTTGGGTATTGCCATGGGAATAACCTGCCCGATTCATCCTTAGCCATTTGGAAATGTAGCAGCTCTCATTGCATTAAAGTTATGGTCCTTCCATGTAAAAATTAGCTACCATTCAAGATAGAAGGTATTCTTAATTCAATTGTAGAATCTATTTGGTTTCATATTTAATATACCTGATTTGTAAAATGAGTGAGACTGATCTCTTGGTAACTCTCAAGGCTACGTGCTCCTATTGCGGTGTTCACTTAAACAATTTACAATCAGGATTTTAAGGGATAACTGATTTAATCTCTTTATAATTGTATTATCAGAATAGTGTATTCCCAAAGATCACTCATTGTCATGTTGTGTCTTCCTTGGCTGCTTTATACATTGCCTTCTCTTGTGTAATCTTTTCAACACCTTCAAAGTTCACATGTTCTTTTTGTTCTTTTTTTTCCCTTCTTTCTTCCTTAGCACACAGAGAGCATCATGCTTTTGAAGGCCGACAGGGAAAACATTAAGAGCAGCCTCTGCTAAGCTCATTCATTGTTGGTGTTTTGAGGTGGTCTGGACAAAGAGAAGGATGGTTGGAAGCCCTGCCAGAAGCACTATATGCAATGGCCCTTTTGACTTTTTAACATTTCAAACTAGGAAAATGGGGGGGGGGGAAGCAGTTGCCTTGACTACTAAATGTGCAATACATTACTTCTGGCTTTAAAAAGATATTTGTGCCTTTTTTTCTTTTTTTTTTTTTATTGAGATTCTATCTGTTCCTATTTCATTAAGGCAACAGGCTTTCATTTTTTCCATCCTGCACTTAAAACACAAACATGCTCACAGATGCTTTGCTGCTTTTCTGAGATGTGCTCTATGTAGAGGAATCCTGGCTCAGTGAAATGTGTTTTCAGTTTTCATTTTAAAACATTCCTGTCATGGTAAGATTTGCTTATTGGTGGTGTCCCAAGAAAGACAGACATCACACTGCATTTATGCTAATATTCAATGTAATCTGGTCTTGCACTGACAATGGCACACATACTGTAAAAGTAAATAGTAAATAGCTCTCTAAACGAGCCACTGGAGAGAACACATTTCTACCAGGACTAACCCTCTGTGGGATGATGTTAATGAGTGTTTTAATTGCAGTAATTTCAAAAGAGCCCTTGTTCAGACTGGGCTGAGACCTCTTTCAGTAGGAAAACCTGCCAACTCCACACCTCTCATTTAAAGAGGGGATGTTTGGTTTTGTGTTGGCTTTTTTTTTTTTTTTCAGAAATGTTTTTATTTTGTATGCTTTCTTAGGATATTTTTCTGTACGTGCATCAAAAAGTGTCATGGATCATTTCTAATGCAGTGGACTAACTGGATCCATCCTTCCCACTTGGGTGAGTACTTTAGGCTCGTGGCTGCACCCCCAAAGGTCAGTATCAGAGTTGCTGTTGACCAGTGCAAAAGAATAGATCCCCTTGTATAGTTTCAAGCATCATGGCTTCCTAAGTGACCTTGTTTTTTAATAAATCAAGCAAAAAAAAAAGATATTTTTGTGTTGCAGCATGACTATGAACACATGAATATAAACAGTGTTACTCTTGAATTATTTTCTGTATTAATTTTTTGAGGTGTTGGTTGTTTTTCTTTAATATACTACCAAAGTTCTGATTCCTTTTACAAGAAGCTGCAAGGTAGAGCTGAACCTACACTCCACTGAGCATTACATCATTGATAAGAGGTTTTTCATTTGGCAGCTGTTCAAGTTGCACTGATTTCCACATATTTAGTACATAAAGATGCAGCCATTAAAAAAAAAATCACACCTTTGAGATCTGATTTTTACTTTACCTGTATTTATGAATTAATACTGTGCAGTTAATGTGCAATTAAAGATTTTTTTAAAAATCAAAATGTCTTGTTTCTGTAATTGTTTTCTGAGAAAAAAAAGTCCTGCTTCTTTAAACCTCTGTGTTTTTCAGTAAAACTTATGCTCTTAAAGCTGCATAGTTTGTTCATAGAAAAAAATCTATTAAAATATTTTCAGTTATTAAATCAGAAAGGAGGCCTGAAGGTTAATAGTAGTATTTCTTCTATGTACTCAGTTAATATTTGAGGCAATTTTAAGTTGCAGTTAGATGGAGGCCTCAAAATAATTGAATTGCTAATTGTCTCTGTGCTTTATGTTGTTTATATATAAAGATATTATGTACACAGTATAGTAACAGTATACAAACACCTCAGCTAGCCTTGCTTAGAATAATTTTTACTGCTGACTTCCCAAGATATGCCTAATACTGCAAGGATTTATTTTTTTTTTANGTATGCTTTCTTAGGATATTTTTCTGTACGTGCATCAAAAAGTGTCATGGATCATTTCTAATGCAGTGGACTAACTGGATCCATCCTTCCCACTTGGGTGAGTACTTTAGGCTCGTGGCTGCACCCCCAAAGGTCAGTATCAGAGTTGCTGTTGACCAGTGCAAAAGAATAGATCCCCTTGTATAGTTTCAAGCATCATGGCTTCCTAAGTGACCTTGTTTTTTAATAAATCAAGCAAAAAAAAAAGATATTTTTGTGTTGCAGCATGACTATGAACACATGAATATAAACAGTGTTACTCTTGAATTATTTTCTGTATTAATTTTTTGAGGTGTTGGTTGTTTTTCTTTAATATACTACCAAAGTTCTGATTCCTTTTACAAGAAGCTGCAAGGTAGAGCTGAACCTACACTCCACTGAGCATTACATCATTGATAAGAGGTTTTTCATTTGGCAGCTGTTCAAGTTGCACTGATTTCCACATATTTAGTACATAAAGATGCAGCCATTAAAAAAAAAATCACACCTTTGAGATCTGATTTTTACTTTACCTGTATTTATGAATTAATACTGTGCAGTTAATGTGCAATTAAAGATTTTTTTAAAAATCAAAATGTCTTGTTTCTGTAATTGTTTTCTGAGAAAAAAAAGTCCTGCTTCTTTAAACCTCTGTGTTTTTCAGTAAAACTTATGCTCTTAAAGCTGCATAGTTTGTTCATAGAAAAAAATCTATTAAAATATTTTCAGTTATTAAATCAGAAAGGAGGCCTGAAGGTTAATAGTAGTATTTCTTCTATGTACTCAGTTAATATTTGAGGCAATTTTAAGTTGCAGTTAGATGGAGGCCTCAAAATAATTGAATTGCTAATTGTCTCTGTGCTTTATGTTGTTTATATATAAAGATATTATGTACACAGTATAGTAACAGTATACAAACACCTCAGCTAGCCTTGCTTAGAATAATTTTTACTGCTGACTTCCCAAGATATGCCTAATACTGCAAGGATTTATTTTTTTTTTAATAATATTACTCCCTTTGGATTACCTTTAAATTGTCTTCAGATCTGGGTTGGGGGAAAAAAAATAAAAAGGAAATAATTCTATATTTAACTGCAAACAGGTTTGAATCTGGGTGTAGTTTCTCTTGTAGGAACCTTGTCGCTCATCAACTCCTCTGCAGAGGCACCCAACCTCCTTGAGAAATAAGGGAATGTGGGAAGGTGCTTTCCCTGAAAGGTGGAATGACCTTGTTGCTGTGTGATCGAGTCAAAAAGTGACTTTGGAAAAGTGAGAGGTAGAAAACTTTGAGAAAAATGTTATCAACAGCTTGATGAGCAAGATTTCTCACTTGAAATACTTTCCTGTCTTCAGAGGAAATGTGAGCGGAATAATAATGGAGAATTAATCACATACCTCACCCTCCACTTACTTTTACTTTTGGAAGCAAGCCAGAGCCTCTTACCTCTCCTCCAGGTTTGTTTTGGGCACAGACATTGACTTCAGGAGAGTTGGATCTGCTGTCAGAAGTGGCCAGTCTGGTGATGTCACTGCAGCTTGCTAATTTAAGGTATTTTATTCCTCCTATTGAAGAAAAATGTTGATCTGTAGTTTTCTTGTATGACACTTAAATATTAAAGACCTCTGCTTGAGCACTGGATAGAGGTTTAGAGAGACTTTATCCTGGCCATAGGACAGGGGAGCCACATACTGACCACCAGAACCCACATTATGAACACTTAACAGTTTTTCATTGTTCTAAATCCCCAGTCTATAAAATAAGAGATTTTTTTTTTTTATGTTTAGCTTAATTCTTAGTATAATTGTTATTTATTATGTAGAATTTGGGTTGGGTATCTACTGACTACAATTCAGCATATTGAATCAAAATAGGTAATGCAAGTTTACAGGAATATGACAAATTGCATATTGGAATTTTGCAACTATTAATTTAAAGACTTTGTAGGATTTTTGAACTGTCCTTTCATCCCTACTGATCTCCACAGCACAGATTACTTATACCAAATGATGTTGAACAGTTAATTTTTTTTTTAGTCTTATAAATATTTACTATTTTCACCTGGAGATCTGCTTTATTGAACTAGACTAAATGAACCTCCCCACCACTTCAGCATCATCTAAATTGTTTAAATGGATATCCAAGGAGAGTCTACAACTGCCTAACAAAATAAATTTCTGCTGGCATTTCAACATAAAATTAAAACATTTAACTTCCACGGGGACCAACAGCAAAGAAACTCCCTTTGCTGCACTAGCTGAGTTTAGGAAACCTGGTTCTCCTTTTGGGGTGGTAATGAGCTCTGGCTGATACCTGCCCACACTGGGACCGTGCCCTTGGAGCTCCTCTGGTGTATGCTGGCATGGCAGGTCACACTGAAGCTTTTCATGTAGCTGGAGAACTTATCTCCTTCACTATTTCCATGATTTTTGTAGGAACTTGTATCCTTGGTTCAGCCAGATCTGCTGGGTGCAGAGTTACTGTTGGGTGGGGAGTGTCCTCTGTCCTGAGAAGCCAGGTGAGATGAAAGGCAGGGGGAGAGCTCTGGCTGGCTTTAGAATGTTTGCAGCACCTCATAAAAGGTGCTCCCAGCATCTTCCTGGAGAGCACTTTGATGGTCCGTGGTGTTAAGTGGAGGATGGTGGTGAGCTGGCTGAAGGAGAACTGCTGGCTTCTTGCATAGCTACTGGTGTGGGTGGTGCAGAGGGAAGGAAGCACATGGGAATGCAGCAGGATCACCAGTGCCAGGAGAAGAGGTGGTGCTACCCAGGCTGTGGCTGAAGCTGCTGGGACAAATGGAGCCAGAAAGGACAGCTGAGAAATGGTAAGTGGAATGAACATTTGAGAATTACACTTCTTGTGCTGGTTTGCACCTTCCCAGGGCTGCTGAAGGTGGCAACAGGTGGGTGTTGAGCTCTGATCATTCCCTGGACTTTAGGGTATCTCTGGTAGCTCTCTGTGGCTTCCCAGGCTGCACCACAACAGCTGCTGGAGGGATTAATTGGGAATTTCACTTAACAGGGATGAAGGGCTGTCTTCTGGGGCTGGCTAATTAACAGTATTCTACTCTGGTAATTAAATAGCAGTTTGTTGAACACAATTTATTTGATGAAATCTTTGGAAAACATCACAATTAGCAGGCAAGGAATGGCAGCTTTGCTCAAAAGCCTGTCCCCAACCAATTGCTGGTATGGTTTTAACCATTCATTCTCCAGAAAAGATCATCTTGACTCTTAACTTACTTGTGTTTGCTGCTGTTATTGGACAGCTTGTTCTCCTTTTCTGTGGGAGTAGCTGGTTCCTCTAGGACTTTATCTCAGATGCAACTTNTAAAAAGGAAATAATTCTATATTTAACTGCAAACAGGTTTGAATCTGGGTGTAGTTTCTCTTGTAGGAACCTTGTCGCTCATCAACTCCTCTGCAGAGGCACCCAACCTCCTTGAGAAATAAGGGAATGTGGGAAGGTGCTTTCCCTGAAAGGTGGAATGACCTTGTTGCTGTGTGATCGAGTCAAAAAGTGACTTTGGAAAAGTGAGAGGTAGAAAACTTTGAGAAAAATGTTATCAACAGCTTGATGAGCAAGATTTCTCACTTGAAATACTTTCCTGTCTTCAGAGGAAATGTGAGCGGAATAATAATGGAGAATTAATCACATACCTCACCCTCCACTTACTTTTACTTTTGGAAGCAAGCCAGAGCCTCTTACCTCTCCTCCAGGTTTGTTTTGGGCACAGACATTGACTTCAGGAGAGTTGGATCTGCTGTCAGAAGTGGCCAGTCTGGTGATGTCACTGCAGCTTGCTAATTTAAGGTATTTTATTCCTCCTATTGAAGAAAAATGTTGATCTGTAGTTTTCTTGTATGACACTTAAATATTAAAGACCTCTGCTTGAGCACTGGATAGAGGTTTAGAGAGACTTTATCCTGGCCATAGGACAGGGGAGCCACATACTGACCACCAGAACCCACATTATGAACACTTAACAGTTTTTCATTGTTCTAAATCCCCAGTCTATAAAATAAGAGATTTTTTTTTTTTATGTTTAGCTTAATTCTTAGTATAATTGTTATTTATTATGTAGAATTTGGGTTGGGTATCTACTGACTACAATTCAGCATATTGAATCAAAATAGGTAATGCAAGTTTACAGGAATATGACAAATTGCATATTGGAATTTTGCAACTATTAATTTAAAGACTTTGTAGGATTTTTGAACTGTCCTTTCATCCCTACTGATCTCCACAGCACAGATTACTTATACCAAATGATGTTGAACAGTTAATTTTTTTTTTAGTCTTATAAATATTTACTATTTTCACCTGGAGATCTGCTTTATTGAACTAGACTAAATGAACCTCCCCACCACTTCAGCATCATCTAAATTGTTTAAATGGATATCCAAGGAGAGTCTACAACTGCCTAACAAAATAAATTTCTGCTGGCATTTCAACATAAAATTAAAACATTTAACTTCCACGGGGACCAACAGCAAAGAAACTCCCTTTGCTGCACTAGCTGAGTTTAGGAAACCTGGTTCTCCTTTTGGGGTGGTAATGAGCTCTGGCTGATACCTGCCCACACTGGGACCGTGCCCTTGGAGCTCCTCTGGTGTATGCTGGCATGGCAGGTCACACTGAAGCTTTTCATGTAGCTGGAGAACTTATCTCCTTCACTATTTCCATGATTTTTGTAGGAACTTGTATCCTTGGTTCAGCCAGATCTGCTGGGTGCAGAGTTACTGTTGGGTGGGGAGTGTCCTCTGTCCTGAGAAGCCAGGTGAGATGAAAGGCAGGGGGAGAGCTCTGGCTGGCTTTAGAATGTTTGCAGCACCTCATAAAAGGTGCTCCCAGCATCTTCCTGGAGAGCACTTTGATGGTCCGTGGTGTTAAGTGGAGGATGGTGGTGAGCTGGCTGAAGGAGAACTGCTGGCTTCTTGCATAGCTACTGGTGTGGGTGGTGCAGAGGGAAGGAAGCACATGGGAATGCAGCAGGATCACCAGTGCCAGGAGAAGAGGTGGTGCTACCCAGGCTGTGGCTGAAGCTGCTGGGACAAATGGAGCCAGAAAGGACAGCTGAGAAATGGTAAGTGGAATGAACATTTGAGAATTACACTTCTTGTGCTGGTTTGCACCTTCCCAGGGCTGCTGAATGTGGCAACAGGTGGGTGTTGAGCTCTGATCATTCCCTGGACTTTAGGGTATCTCTGGTAGCTCTCTGTGGCTTCCCAGGCTGCACCACAACAGCTGCTGGAGGGATTAATTGGGAATTTCACTTAACAGGGATGAAGGGCTGTCTTCTGGGGCTGGCTAATTAACAGTATTCTACTCTGGTAATTAAATAGCAGTTTGTTGAACACAATTTATTTGATGAAATCTTTGGAAAACATCACAATTAGCAGGCAAGGAATGGCAGCTTTGCTCAAAAGCCTGTCCCCAACCAATTGCTGGTATGGTTTTAACCATTCATTCTCCAGAAAAGATCATCTTGACTCTTAACTTACTTGTGTTTGCTGCTGTTATTGGACAGCTTGTTCTCCTTTTCTGTGGGAGTAGCTGGTTCCTCTAGGACTTTATCTCAGATGCAACTTCACTTGCTGCTTTTTCAGAAGGCTTTCTTGTGCTGCCAACTTAAAATCCAGTGCTGGAGGATGGGGTGTTTGCTGTGCAGAGAATAAATCTATTCCCCTCCTGTGGCACCAAAGGTGTCTGGGTTGCCAGCTCAGGCATGTGTGCCTTTGCACAACCCAGTTATGCCTCCTCTGTGGGGAGGAGGATTTCCACAACAGGTACTTCAGACACAGCAGGGTCTCTCTCCTCTTTGAGATACACATGTTGAAGATCACAAAAAGCTTGGGGGGTTTCCTCACCAGGCACCTGCACCATTCACATGCACTGAAATGAGCTGTGGCTGCACATTAAGACTTTTTGGTGCTAGGCTCTGCTTCTTTGTGCTGTTTTAAGTTGGGGTTTTTTGGTTTGTGGTTTTGTTTTGTCTTGTTTTTAACTGCCTTTGCAAAGTGGCCCTGGAAATGAGACATGGAAATGAATTATTTTGGTCTGTGGCTTATTTTTACTGTAGAGGTGCTTGCAGAGTTTTGTTTTGGAGAGTAGCATTTAAAAAGAGGATGGGGGGAGCAGGAGCAAGTAGAAGAGATGGTGCTTTTACATCATGCCATGTGCCTTAGCAATGCTGCTTGGCTGCCACAAGCAAGAGCATCAAAGCATCTGCCATTTAAAGCCATTTCAAGCTAAGGGCTTTGCTTGGCCTTCTGTGTGCTTTTCTTTTAGTGTGGCAGGTTCAGGACAGGTTGGAGCTCTCTCCTCAGTCATAATTAACTAACAATACTTCTGAGTGAGGAACACAAAAGCTCCGCGGGTCAGAAGGGGCTCAGTCAATGCTCTGCCTTTGCCAGTAGATGGGAGTACAAAAGAAAGCACTTTATATTCTTTCTATGGCAGGATTGACCAGAGGGGATGAAGCTTAAGAGTTGTCTTAAAACACAAAGGTGACAGAGGAAAATTACTGATTCCCAGCTGCTTATAGAAACCCTCTCATCCACACCTGCACGTGGAAGGGAGATGCTTTCACCTGGAAACTGTTCACGGCTGCATCTCTCTACCTCTCCCTCCCTTGTAATGATTTTCTTAGGACAGTGATGATGAGGAAATTAGATTAGACAAACAGTGGGAGATCCTACAGCTTGCTGCAAAAGCCACCTCCAATCTTCACCACACTTTGACAGCTCTCAATTTCCTAATTTGACAAGTTAATGAAGACTGGATTATTTCCAAAGCTTTATGTGCTGCTGGGGAAAGTGGTGGGGGGGGTGCTGTGCTCTGCACTGGGTCTTTCCACACCAGCACTTTTCTCCCACCTGGGCTTCCAAATCCTCACCCCTGGGAGAAAGACAGCATGTGCTGGAGGCCAGGAGCCAGCATTGATGGCTGTGGTGTTAGTGCAGAGCTCTGCAAGATGCTCCTGTGCCTGGAGACAAGTGGGCTTGGCTTGAGTGTGTGTGTCCTCTCTGAGAAGCCATCCTGCAGCATTTGACCTCCCAGGGTTTGGCTTGGCTGGTGGGTAGGTTGCTTCCTTCCACTCTTCCTGAGGCTGTGTGCAAGAGGTGGAATGGGCTGAATAAAGCAGGTGTCCTGATTGCACCTTCTCGGGCACAATGTCCCTGGAGTGGGTAAGTGAGCATCCGCACACCTGTGTGGCCCTGCCTCCAACCTGCTGCTCTGCTCGGAGACAGGGAGTGGGAGAAAGGGCTTTAAATGTAGTAGAGAAGCTACCAACTGTTGGGAAGAGTGTCTGTGGCAAGTGCAGGAGCTCTGGAGTAGTCCCAGAGTGTCTTTGCATGACAACGAGGCCAAGAGCAGAGGTTAAGGGCTTGCTGCTCCCCTGCAAACTGCCTGTTGAAAACCCAGTGCCCATGATGTGCTCTGTCTCAGGAAGAAACTGGCAGAGAAGGGTTTTTTCATCAGTGCACTGAGGCTCCATAAATAAGCAAATCAGAGCAAGTTGGAAGGGAAGAGCAAAGTAGGTATCATTCATCATGCAAGAGGGCCTGGAGTATGTTCCAGCTCGTAATGCATAAGGGAAAGCAGTGTTATGAATAATCATGGGATGTATCCCTTTCTTTTTGGATCATGATTCTGTGTAATAAACATGCAAGACAATTTGTATAAAACAGTGAGGATTCTTTCCTAGAGAAGTCATTTAAAGCTATATTTGCACATCAGGGAACAGATCCGAGGAACGTTGTGTAGTTACATTTCCATACAAGTGTGCAAAGAGAAAACAACACCAGTCAGCAAGTGATAAATAAACCTGTGCAGTGCTCTGCTCTCCCTGGGCTGATCACTCTGTTGCACAGCCCTGCATCATACTGGGGAAGCACCCAGCCCAGCACCCTCTATCCCTGCCTCCCCTCATTGCAGCCATCAGAGGTGTGGGGTGGATCATAAACACAGTCTAAGGCAGAAGGGATTTTTTGTTTTATTTGTTGGGTTTATTTATTTTTTTCCTGAGTGTCTTTTGGTGACAAAAAAACAGTGTTTTCTGAGTAGGAAAATTCTGACCCAAATGCATTAACACTGCTGGCTTTTAGCAACCTTAAAAAATAATATTTATCTGTAAAAAGAGTGACCCGCCAGGTAAAATGAGAAATGTTCCCATACTGTGCAGCACAGGCACAGTCTGCACAGAAAGTTTGTTGGCTTTTTGTTGTTTTGTTTTTTTTTTTTTCTTTGGGATAATTTTTTGGGGATGTTTTGTTTTGCTTTCAGTGTTTCCCAACTAGCTTGTTAGTCACACCCCACACCCTGCAGAAGCAGCTGCGCCGCACTTCTGGCATCATGTCTCGGATCCCCCACCCTCTCCCCATGGCTGTGGGGCAAGGGCTTACTGGGTGCATCTCCCAGTTTCTCCCTGTGGGACACCCGACTGGAGGGCAGACTCCTCTCTGGGTTTGGAGGCAATCGGGGTGATGTTTCTGCCCCTGGAGCCAAGCCAATGATGAAAGCTGATGTGAGCATCCTCATCGCCTTCTCCATCCTTCTTGCTGCTTTTCCCCTGGTTCTAGCAGCTCACAGCCTTCATCACCCTGAGCACCCTTTTCTCCCTCCTTTGTGCACAGTCATAGAATGGCTAGGGCTGGAAGGGAACTCTGAAGGTAATCTAGTTCAGCCCCCCTGCAGGGATACCCTCAACAAGACCAGGTTGCTCAGAGCCTTGTCCAACCCCACCTTGAGTATCTCCAGGGATGGGGCCTCAAACACCTCCCTGGGGAGCCTGTTCCACTGATCCACCACCCTCAAGGGTAATAACTTCTTCCTGATAGCCAGTCTAAATCTACTGTCAACCATGGTCTGGGGGTAGCACAGCCACTGCTCTTCCCCTGCCTCATGCAGCATCATCTTCAGATAGAAGGGAGCAACAACCCTCTGTTGATGACTGTGCCACCCCAACGTGCTGCCAGAAAAGCTTATCAACTTTTTTTCTCAGATCCTTCTCCTGCCAGACCTGGTCTTGAGATGTTAAAACCCAAACCAGAAGGATGAACGTGACCCTGAGGGCTTAGCCCTTTCTCTGCAGTGTGGAGAATACCTAGCTGGGACCCATGAAGGCAGGATAGGGTGCTGCACTGCTGCACCTCTTCCTCTATGGTTATTTTTTCTGTTTGGTTTTGTTTTGCTTTTCCAGATGTAGATCCTGGGTTTTTCCCAGGAGGGACCTGTTGATCTGACTCTGGCATGGAGGGCAGCAGACCTTCTGAGGCACTGCCAGACCATCTCCCACCCTGGCACTGACCTTTGCAGACAGGGTCCTGAGCTGGTTGGAAACAACATCTAATTTTCTTGTGTTTTTGCCTGCTAAAGCAGAATCCCCTCCAAGCTGTTGATGTGTGTGCTGCTGCTCCAAGGAGCAGAAAACTTTCCTCCACTGCTTGCATCAAGACCTTAATCTTTGGGATTAGTCCTCCTTCTGATCCTCCTCTGAGCACAGAATGAACTGAAGCCTTGAAGAACAGCTCTTGTGAAAGCATGGCTTTCCCAGCACACCACAAGCCAGGGAGCAGCATCTAATTTGTGATAGGGAATACACATGTTTATAGTGTTGCCATTTCTACAGGAGCAGTCTGGACTGGAAAGCTGATCATCTTCTAAGAAAATTCAATTATCTCGACTGTTTGTGCTCCATCCTGGAGCTTCCTTTGAAGGCTCTTATGTTTTGGACATAGAGCTTTTTGGTAATTAAAAACTTGCTTAGTTTTTGGCTTTAGGGTGCGATTTATACATCTAAAAACGTAAAGAGCTCAACAATACCTGCAAAGAGTTTGTAAAAGGGGTCTCTTGTAGAAGGCTGGCCCTAGAGCTGCCATAAGATGGCACTGCAACATAAAGCATGGAGCCAGCCCGGGCTGAGCTGCTCCCAGCCTGCCGTGCTGTGCAGGGATGAACCCTTCCCGGTGGGGGGAAAAAAAATGCCGAGGAAGAGCAAGGACTTATGTAAGGATAATTCTGCTATTAGTCAGGGGGAGCTGTCATGGAGCTGTGTCTGGACTGGACTTTTCCTCCTTACACAAAGAGCATAATGCTGTAGGAATTCATGTATAAACAGTGCAAATAAGAGGAGGGAGGCTGTCTAAATTATAAACAGCAGTAAGGAAATGGATTTTCTTTAGCTGTTGCTGGATAATTCAAAAACACTTTAAACACTTCGAAGGGGGGGGATGCTCTGAGCATAACTGCATGTTAAAAATAGTCGTGGTATACATTTCTACTAGACTTCTGTATTCCTCCCTTTCCTTGAGCACACACAAAGCTCAAAGCAAGCTGTAAGAAGAGGGGAGAAGCTGTTGTGGCCGGGCAGGTTTGTGGCCAAGGAGGGGCCAGGTCAGCCTTGTCAACTACAGCTCTGACAAGGTCAGGAGCAATTTGGGAAGAAACCAGCAAAATCCATTCGTGTGAGTGGGCTGCAGGTGATGTCCTTTTCCACACCATGGCATGAGGAGGGTTTGGTGACTGGGGCCAGCAGTGGGATTTTTCCCTGCTGATATATTAAACCACCATCATTAGCTGGTGGTGTTGATGACCTCCTGAGTTATTAGCTGCTGCCCAGCACAGGTGCCTTCAATGGTGATGGTGTCAGGGCATGGGCAGTGCTGGGGGAGAGCCAGCTGTGTTGCTTGGGCATTTTTTACTGTGATTACCACTTCAGCATCTCCCTGGCTGCTGTCAGTTCTGTGGTGCTGGGCAGACCCCCAAACACCAACCAAGGGGTATTTAGACCATCTCAAGGACCTGCATTTTTCCTGGACTCCTGAAAAAGGGTTTTGGTAAGGGATAGCCTAACAGGGGACAAGCTATTTTGTGGCTGTAAGAGTTTGCAGAAATCCACCTGAGCTCAGAGACTTTGTTGCTCTAACTACTGACTGAGATCTGTTTTTCCCAGGCACTGCAACCCGTGTTTTCCCTCATCATTACATAAAATACAACAAATAAGAGCAGCCTCTTGTACTTCAGCACATTTCTCCAAGCATTTTTTACTTTTTTATTTTTAATTTTTTTTTTTTACCCCTCAATACCTGCATTTCAGTCCAGACAAGAAGCAGAGACAGGATATTTCTCCTTTCCATGAAAACCCAGCTCTAAACCCAGCTCTGGAGCTAGCACTGGGGCTGGGCCTTCCAGGCACTTCTCTGATGAGCAGCCAGATACCACAGAGGCAGGAGGCGGGTTTTGGGGTTTTTTTATTGGGTTGGGGTATTTTGATTGGGTGTTTTTGTTTTGTTGTGGGTTTTTTTTTTTTGGTTGTTTGGTTGGCAGGTTTTTTTAGGGGGGTGTGTTTCTGTGTGTGTTTATTTATTTATTTTCTCTGCAAAGGCACAAAACTTCGTTTTTAAGGGTGTTTCTTAAATGGGACTTTGGGGAGTAATTACCCTTTATGCTACTTCAAAGAAGTCCCCAGCACGCTTAGCACTACCCTCAGAGGACCGTGCCTGTTAGGAAAATACGCTGGCTTAAGCATCCTCTAAGTAATATGAACTTTAACTGATGGTACTTAGTGCAAATGGGCCAACAGTCACATGGCTGAGTCTCCTAATGCCATTCAGGATATTTTTGCACCAATTGCAGCCTATTCATCAAAATAAAATGCCAATAAGTGAAGCATTACGATGCTTTCAGAGGGGAGCGCACAAAGGAAAGTAGGCGAATTCTGCCCCCAAATGGATATTCAATCTTATAACAAGTATTGTGCATTAAAAAAACGAGGGAGAGCTCCTTGGCTCCTCTCCATGCTGCGATCGGAGGGCTAATGCTTTATCTCCATTATCTTTCAGCTGCACTCCTGCCTCTGCTGCGTGTGGACGCTGAAATGAAGTAGTTCATGGCCAGCTAATCGGGATCTGTTTCATTAGGCTGGCCTCTCAAAAAGGTAGCCCATGTCCAGTGCCCCGGTAAGAGCAGGGCAGGATGCACCAAAGACAGGAGCTGGGGCTGGAAGGGCTGAGGGAGCACTTTGGGGCATCTGAATTTCCCTGAGAGGTTCCTTGGGTTTTTTTTATTTTTTTTTTAACCCCCTCCAATACCTCCTGCTTGCACAGTGGTGAGCAGCATCACCCAGCTTCAGTCCTCCCTGGGATATGCTGGAGCTGTGCCGTGCTCAGCCCCTCTGGAGAATGAATTAAATGAATATTTCTCCTCTCCTTTCCATACAAACAGCCAGCTGTGGTTCTGGCCCAGGCTCACAATGTTTGCTTCTGCAGAGCATCCTGAGATGTCTGGTAGAGCTACCTGATGCTGCAAGGAGCTGAGGGAGTCATCTGAGGGTGGAGGGACCCACAGCTCACACCTGTTACTGACAACCCCAGCAGCAAGTAATTTTTAAGAGTGGTTTGTTGTTTTTTTTGTTTTGGTTGTTGGTTTTATTTCCTGTCTGCAACCTGAGTTGATATTTTCCAGCTTTCTCTCCATGACTTCAAGCATTCAGCAGGTACACCTCTTATTTTCACTGCTTCCTCCCCAAATCTTTTCAAGGGGAAGCCAAGAGCCTCATCTGTCTGAGCTTGGGACACAGTGTTTTAAAGGAGCCAGTTACCCCCAGTGAAGCCCATGGGAGCTGGCAGCACCATGGTGGCAAGTCATGGGGTTGGGATTCACCTGCAGGGAGCAATTGCTGCATGCAAGAGACCTTTGGCTTCACAGCCAAGCTGCCTGCATAGCCCTGGCAGCAGCAGTGCTCCAGAAGTCAGCACGGGGCTTTCTGGCTGCTGTGGTCATCCCAGGAGGGAGCTTACACCATTGTACAAAGGTGCTCAAGGGCCACCAAGAGAACAGGCCTGGTGTGGTGGGGGGCCCAGACACCCATAGGTGCCAGTGGCAGGGAGATGTCAAGCAGCCAGTGGTTGTGCAGGGGAACAGCAATTTGCAGCTCACAGTGTTTTTGTCTGGGAGAGCAGGAGTGCAGAGAAGCTCTATTTCCATCCCAGTCTGTCCTGTCTCTGCCACCACCACAGCAGGGCCTTGGCTCATCTCACCCATATAAGCGTGTATGTTTTTTGTTTAAACCATTACAAATGTAAATGATCCTTCTCAATTACAAAAGCCTGTTCGAACTGGCATCTTGAAAGGAAATTTTGAAAGAGCTCCTGGCACGGTGCTTCTTCAAATATTTGGAAGCTTTGCTCAGTCTCCTGAAAGAAAGGCAGGAGCAACCTCCTGCTCTTCCACCTCCCTCCCTCCCTCCCTCCCTCCTATGAAGCTGAGCATTCTGCAAGTGTACATAGAGACTGTCACTGCTTCAACAGTAACTGGGTAACACAAGGGGTGGTGGCAAGGGATGAAGAAGCCACGTGGCTGGGACCAGAGCAAGGGTTTGGTGGCCCCACTGCAGCCCATCTCCTGCATGCCCTGCTTGCATCGTGCTGCTGAAGCAGCACTTTGTTCATCTTCCTCACTTCAGCACCTGAGTTCCCCCTCCTGATTTTCATGTGTTTGTCCTGCTGCAGTGGCCTAAACACCTTGTTTGTTTGTTTGTTTCCTCATTTTCCAACAGAGTCTCTCTTAGGTAGCTAATTCTGCTCTAAAGATGTCCTGGGTCAATGAGCTGGGGTTGTGCTGCTCCCCTCTGCTGAGGTTGAAAGGCTGTGCATGAGCCACTTGGGCAACATATTTCCCAGCCAGATTAGATGAGATGGAAGTGAAATGAATGGTTAAATAAATGTGGCAGCCTCCTCTGTGCACTGTGATAGTACTTCCAAAAAAAAAGAACAGATAATTTTGGATTTGATATCTGCTATCAATTGAGATTGAAGGTATTGATCCAGCCTGATTGCTGGGGATAATCAGAAAGTGGAAGGGCAATTGACTGTCATGTCCCTCATTGATCAAGCACCACAGTTCACAGCAGCCAACGTTATTTTCAAGCACTTTGCAGCATCTCCTCTAATAAAGCAATACAGAATTGAAGTAACAAAGTGACTTACATACACTGCCATTTAAGGGGTTGGTGAGGCTGTTCTTAGCCAACATGTCATTGCCTTAATCAAACTGGAAGGTTGTCAACAAGCAAGTGCCAGGGCAGGGAAGCAAGGACTTCTGTTTGCATGTGTGTCAGTATGGGTTGTAGAACCACTTTGCTTCTTGCAGATATTAAAAGAGAGCCTCCGAGACAATGCAGGCACTGCACGTGGGCTACATGCCAGGAGAGTGTGACCTCCTCTCTCTAGGTTGTTTAAAATGTTAAAGCAACAAATATTTTATACCCTATTTTCCACTAGGTCTCTGTAGCTGCTGATCCAGGAAAACTGTCCTGGGAGAGGAGTGAATTGGGAAACATCCCAAGTTGCTGCCAACAAATGCACAAAAAAAAAAAAAAAAAGCTCATATCAAATTTTTTACATATAATCAGAAAGATGGAAAAATTACCTTATTCCCTGCTGTGCAGTACAGATTAATGCAGCCAAACATTATTAAATCCTAATACTTAGGATGACCATGAAACATCTTCCTGTACTTACTACAGTAGGCACATAAAATAGCTTTTCTCCTAGAGGACTTGTGTCTGCCATTGTTTTTTAACAATCTGCTTTGTGTGCTGTTGGTTTTTCATTACCTGTACTACTTGACATTGCTGCTCTTCACCTGCAAGCTATTTCAGGTAGGGACTGCTCCCTATGAGCAGACGTCTGGTGGAATCAGTGGGATTTAGTTGTTCAATGAACTTCTTGTGCCTAAATACTTTAGCGAAACAGATCATTGAGTGGGTTTGGGAATAAAGGTCTTAATTTTGCCAGCACAGAACCCCAAGCCTCGAGGTACCCTACCTTCCCCAGCTGTGATGCAGAGAGATGGATGTCTCAGGTCCTGCTTGTCCTGGATGTGCTGTGCAGCTCCTTTATGGATGCTCTCTCCAATCACCCAAATCCCAGGCAACCCTAGACTCTGAAGCAAGACTGAGTGGGAGCCTTTCTAACTAGCAGTGACTGGTGCAGTTCTAAAGCCAGTCATTACTGTTCTCTTTGCTCTAGCAGCATGGCCAGTCATGCATGGCATGGGGGTTAGCTGAAGTCTGCATCACAAAAGCAACGTTTTCCCAGTCTGTAATGTTCAGCTCACATGGCTGCCATCTCCCACCACAGCTCCCGGCACTGCAGGTGTCTAAACCCAGCCCAGAACTGGTTTCATTTCAGTCGTGGCTAAAGCCAAACAGATGGCAGAGCAGAGGGCTAGATACATGGAGGTTTCCTCAGGTATTTTCCACCTGAACGTTGTGTACAGGCAGCTTTAGAGGTTTTTCTGTGTTTGTCTCAGATTTCCCAATGTCTGGCAGCATGTTGGGAGCTGCCAGATGTCCAGAGATGCTGACCTCGCCCACTAAGCATGCATGAGCTCTTCCATGGCAGGCTCAGAGCAAGTCCAGTGCCTCCAGCATCGTGGAGCCAGCCGTGCACGTGCTGTCTGGGGCTTTTAAGAGTGTGCAGAAAGCCCAGGAGATGCCAAGGTTTCTGCCTACACACCATGCCAGCGGCACAGCTGGCTTCAGTGGGTGTGATGCATCCTGAAGCCCTTGTTCTGGTGTTCAAGTCATTTTAGCAGTATTTCAGGAGCAATATATTGGTGGAAAACCATATGCAGGAAGAAGACAATAGATTTTGTGCACTGTGGCAGATGAATCTGCTCTGACAAAGACCTGATAAAGACTGAAGCTTTAAAACTAGAGTGCTTTAGGATCCTACCTTGCCTTTTTTGAGCTCTTGCCCCCAGCTAGTTAGAATTGACCACAGGTCAAGCTCAACTAGGGTATAAATGGAGCCTTATCAGAGAGCTGTTGGGAATTGTTTCTCCTCAGAGCAGCAGATGTGCAGTGAGGGAATCTCCCTTTGGATAAGGATGTTGCCCAAGGAAACTTCCCAGGATTGAGTGAGTCCTCACCCTGCCTTTAGTGAGAGAATATTTCTGGTTATATACTTGAGTGAGCCATTTCTGAGTACCCATGAGTGGGAGGTTTTCCAGAGACTGTGCACATTTTGGGTCATCCTTTTTAAAAGGAACATCCACAACACATAGGAATTACTTTAGTCGTATTATATTCCCACCTGACATCCAAACTCATCATTTACTTTGGTCTGTGAGAGTGCTGGGTAGTTTTTGATCGGAACAAATGTGCATTTTTGGTAGATACTCTGTTTTGTGGGTGCCTCCACAACACCCCCCCCCCCCCCATAAAGCACTAACACCGAGAGATCTGTGTAGCCTCTGCTCCTCAAGTACTTGTTCTAAGCCCCAGGGCTGGCTTCTCACTTGTAAATGGGGCTTAATGAGCTGCTGTTGCCTGTACCCAGATTTCTGAGTCCCTTCCCAGTTTTCAGGTGGTCCATTTGGTGACTTCTGGGCACTTCTCACTGCAGTCGCTAAGCTGAGCTGCGCCACGCTCCTCACCTTAGGTTTCTGTGTGTTAAACAGCTCAGCCCAGGCTGCTTTTGATTTGCTTCATCTTGACTGGTGCTGCTGCTGAACCGAAACACCCCTTGCTCGCCTCCCAGGGCTGCATCGGCCGTGAGTCAGCCGCCACCGCGCTGGGCAGCGAGGACGCCTGAGGAGGTTTCTCATCCCACCCGAGTTTCCTTTCCTGGGAAGCGAGGTGGCTGCGCCGGGGCGTGTGGGCTGTGCGAGCTCCCTGGGGAGTCAAACCCAAACTGAGCTGACGGAATAGCTGTAGTCTCGAGCACACGGAGCAAAAAGCTCTTGTGTTGGAGGCTTAAAATGCTGATTAAACAGAGCTGGCTGGCCCCAGGTCACAGCTGAGGGGCTGGCTCGGTCCATGTGCAAGAGGAACAGAAAAAGTGCAGGGGGTTAAGGGATCAGGCACTTCAGAGAGAGGTAAATCCTACAAACAGCACCCATGTGTTGCTTGCCCCGCTTCAGATTTTGCTGTTAATCACACACTTGATGGGTTTATGGAAGAGTATGACTGGGATCCTCTCCGACACCTCTTAAAATAACTTCTGTGAGGGCTCCAGGCATGCTTCTCAGTGAAGAGCAACTGCACTCTTCCCATTACATCTGCTGGATGAAAAGAAGGAGGAAGAGGAAGGTCGACTGAACCAGCAGTTAGCACTTAAGGACGAAAAAAAACCCAAAACCAAACCAAAAGAATTAAAATGTCACAGCATTCATTTAAACAAAATAAGAAGCATTTCTCCTTAGTGAGTGGATACATTGCAGGATATCTTGCAGAGCAAGCAGGGTAAGCTCATGCCACAGTTTAGTGAAACAAGAGTTAAACAACATCAAATCATTCCCCGTGATGGATCATTAAGAATGTGGAGTCTAAATGTGTGGTAAGATTACAGCATCGTGCAGATGTTCCCATACTAGCAGCTTATTTTGCATATTGCCAAGCATATAGATAATTTCTGCTAGCAAACAGAGGCAAAGACTGGCCCATCCTACAGTGAATGCATGTTTGGATTGTTCTACAAGGTGAATTTTGCAGGATGGAAAGGAGTGATCTAAAGTGCTGCCTGGGATTACAGCATTCCTCAGCCAGGATGTGTCTCCCTGTGACCTCCCCACCTTTAATCAGGCATCTTTTACAGGAGGGACAGATGAACGGGGAGTGAGATGGGTTAAATGAATAAGAGAGAGGCACTAAGTAAGTAAACGCTCAGGATTTCTATGGCTTTTTACATGTATATATTAGAAAAAAAAATAATGAATTAAAGCAACGTTCCTCCTGCTAATTAGTGTTTCCACGGCACTGCAAAAACTACAGCTGTAGGAAGAATTCAGGAAAAGTAATCAGCAGCACAATTAAGCAATCTGCCATAATGACAGAACACAACATTAGGGTAGAATAATCAGAAACATATATACTTTTCCTTCTTGATTTTCATTTCCCACCCAATGATTTGCTTTGGCAGGGTGTATATAAAGTGATGCCCGCTAGAAATGCCTGTATTTATTTGCTACAGCTTGTAGATCTTGCTCCAGTGAGGATGCCCATGTTAATTCTTGCCAGCCGCTTGCACCTAATGATTTTTTTACTATATTTTTTGAAAACTGAATGTTTCACCTACTTTCATCTTAATTCTGCCACCTTATTTGTCTCATGTCAACTCCTTTAACTGGAAGGTGTCAGTCCAGACAAGAAAGCCTGGAACTGAGGTTTCTGTACTTCTGGTAGCCCTCCACCTTAGGAAGGGAGATGGTTCATGCAGTGTTTCTACAAACTCCAGCTCCTGCTCAGGAGAAGAAAATGCTTACACCTGTGAGCAGACCAAGAAGGAATGGGCCTGATGTGCTTCACCTGAACATTTCCCAGAGTTCCCTGAGGCCATAAAAGCCCATGAGGAAGGTAAGCTTCCCTCTGAAGAGGTGGTTTGGAAGGGGAAAGGGGTCTCATGCACCCTGGTTTTCTGCCAGTTATGTATCAAGGCCGGCTGAATGGAAGCTAAGGGAGCATGGGAAGCTCTTGTGTTGCTGTAGGAGGTAGGTCTTGTCTTCTCTTCTCCTTGCCCTTTGTTTAGGGGGGGTTTGCTGGCTGCTGATATGGGGGTGCTGTGAAATACTGGCAAAGAAGCAGTTTTGGTGGAACTAGGAGTGTTTTATGTGCCTTGGGAGGCTGCAGGGGCTGGTTGTGACTCGGTGAGTTTTGTGGTGGTGCTTCCAGGGTGGTTGGGCATTGCTGTGGTGCTACTGGAGAGGCCTGTTAGCCCTCCCCTGGGAGGTGGGAGCACTGTGGTGGTGTTGCAGGCCTGATCCAAGGGCATCAGGGGCTTGTGGTGAGGAGAGGGAGCCTGTTCTTCCAGGATGGTGAAGCCTTGGTGGTTGCTGCTGAAGGTGTCTAGCTGGAGTGCTCGGAGTGTGTTGTTCAGTAGGGTTGTGTCTCTTCCCTGATATCTTCCTGCAGTTGTGTTTCTTCTACTTCATTTATAGATGGAGTCTTGCTTATTAGTACCCCTTATAGAAAAAGTATGGTCGTCCTAGAGGTTCTTGGCAGAAATGGCTCAAGTTAGTAACCTCTGGTGCAAGGGGTCTGAATTTGTATGTGGCTGCTAAGAACTTAGCTTCTATCAGAATGAAGCTAGAGAACATAGGTATGGTCCATCAATGAGTCTTTATAAATACACTCCTCTGTTCTGCATTCTACAGAACATAACAAAATGACATCTATAAAGCTATGTATTTAGAGAATTAAAACCTGATGATAATGGGGTAAGAGTAACTGGAACAATAGTACCTTTATAGCCAGAAAAACAGTTTTTTATTCCCCTTAAGGAATGTGTTTAAGAAAAAATCTTACTGTAGGATAAAGTTAACTTAAGACTGAGGAGTCCAACACCCCCTGATGTGCAGGAAGATGTGGATGCCAGCTCCTTTAGGCACTAATGAAAAAAATCTTAGTCCCACTTAGTTTCTGATGTTTGCTTTTGCATGACCAATACAGATCAGGTGTCTTGGTGGGCAGGTTCTGCTCTCCCTCAAGCTGGTGAAAAGCTACATTACCACTACCCCTTTCAGAAGCTCTCTTGTGAGTTTGGAGCTGTTATTTTGCATGGTCTTTTTTTGTTTTTTTTCCATTTGGAGACTGCCTTGCAAACATGCACTCACACAGAGCTGCTCCTCCTTTCCCCATGTGCCCTTGTAAGTGGAAATTGTCAGGAGAACTGGGTCCAAAGAGCAGAGATGCATCTGCAAAACTCACTCCAAAAAATCCCAAACCATGGAGGAATGCTGTATTAATTTTTCAGCTGAGTATCAGCTGAAAGTAATGTATACCCCAAATTAATGCAGACAGTGCCTAGTCTGGTCTGCAGGCCCTCTGTATTTTTTTAATTCTTTCCTACTAAAACTCAATAAAAACATGGAGGTGGAAGGTGCTGCTGGGAATTTGCTTTTTGTTCTGCTTAAGTGCTGTATTTCTCAGCAGCCTTCAAGTTTCTCAGCGTGAAGATATTGTTACATCAGAAGTACTGTGGGTTTAACACAATTCTCAATTTGCAGGCAAATGGATGTATTGTGTTGGGGCTTATCCAGAGAGGACTGTGAAACTACAAATTACAACCCACCTGCATTCTCTTATCTGGATTATATTTTCCTCTCCATGTGCCCATGAGTCCTCCCCTGTTCACAAGTAGGAGATGGAAAGAGAAACTTGAGTGAGAAAGCAACAGTGGTCCAAAGTCAAAAGGGACACTGACAGTGCAGAAGGTCCTGATACCTCTGGATTTATTGTTTTTGTGACTGTCTGGAGACTTTGGTTCTGTAATTATCCTCAGAAAAATGAGGTGGGGTAATAGTCAATATATCCACTGAAGGTTTTGCTACCAAGGAAAAGGGAGCTATCCTTTCTCTCGCATTATTAAATAGGGCAGTAAGCCAGGAGATCCCCCCGTTAACCTTCTCAGATGTTCTTCATCCTCATTTCTCCTTGAAGGGAGTGGTAAACCTCCAGTGGGCTCCTATGGGAGAAGCAGGAGGGACTTGTATGCTGCAGTATTTTGAGACAAGGTTTTATCACCTCTTGGTAGCTATGGGCAGGTCTTGCCTATCTTGTGATGGTTACACAACCAAGGGCAGGTTGTGTACCAGAGCCTCTGTCTGCCTCTGTCAGTGGGCACCTGGCTTGGAGAGGGCACCAGAACAAACCAAGTCTATCTGGGCAAAGATGCTGCACCACTGGTAGCTGAAACTAATTCTTGGCCTCCATTCTTCAAAAGCAAGGGCCTGTATTACCTGATTTTAGTGATGCTCTGGACACCTGTTAGCCAGTAATAGGGTGAAAACTTAATGATCCCTTGATAACATTATGTTGATTTGCTTGCTTTCAAATGGCCTTGGATGTGCAGGATGCTGACAAATGGGAACTCATGCATTTAGTTGACCAGGAAATAAATATATCAGAGTGACGGTACTTTGGACTCTTTTGAGACTTGGGAGTTGCTGGCTGTTGTTTGCTGGCTCAGTTTAAGCAGCAGAAATGTCCATGTGTTCTGTCAAAGCACTTTAGTTGTGACAGGCAAAGTGCTGTCCTGAACTGGAAAACCATTCAGAGCAAATAAATGCATTAGTTAAATGCAGAGTATCTTATATTTGATACACACCACTTCCTAATCACTTTACTGAACATCTGGATTGCCTTGAAAGGAAACCAGTGCTGGCGTCATCTTCAATTTGGATGTGGGATCCATTTCTGAAGCCTTTTTCCAGGAGAGCACCTCTTGGATCTCTGTATCATTTAGGTTGGGTCCTAAAGGTCTAATCTAGAGTAAATAAAATTACAGGTTGCTTTGGTACTGAAGGAGGACAAAGTTGTACACAGAAGCCAGCTGAGCCCTTTGGTGCTTGTAGTCCCAATGGTAGAATCGTATTGAAATTGTAGATGTTACTAAGGAGTGGGGATCTTCATGTGTCATGGAAAAATGCCTTTGTTTTAGGGAAGAACACACCAGTACAGGTATGTTCTTGCAGGATAACAGAATAATTATGACTGTTAAAGTGGAGTACAAGAGACTAGAATTAAACCCATTGTGTTGGTGAAAGAACACCCAGCGTGCAAAGACACTGGCTGCTCTGTGTGAGTGAAAAGCAAGAGTGAAGAGGATGACATAATGAATGTTCACAGCCCAATGTGTTCACATCACTGCAAGTTGGGCTCAGCTGAGCAACAGCAAGAACAATTTGCAACATCTTTTTGTCAACATCTGTTTGTCTTTGAGCTCATGAAAGTGGAACAAATCTCATTAGGTTGTTTTTTTTTTCTTTTTGTATGATTGTTTCTGTTGATTTGGCAGCCAAAATGATGCTGGAATGTTTCACCTTCTTTTTCCAAGTTTTTGAGCTGAGTTTTTTAAGTTGAGGTTTGTCACATAAATCATGAGGTTTTGCTTCTGCTGCTAGCCAAATCATAATCTCTGTATCATAAGCCTTTTGTGTTGTTTTGATTTTTGTTGGTTTTTTTTTTTTTTCCTTAAATCTTCAGCTTCTGGAATCATGAGAATGCATGAAAATCTTTATTTCTGCTTCCTGTCATGTTTGTTTTCCCTCGAGTTTCTAGCAGTGGGAACTGCGGAGAAACCTTTGGGTGTCATCTAGAAGATGAAAAAATAGGATTCATTGCATTTTTTTTTTTTAATACCAGTTAGATAATTTTTGGAAACTGTGACTCATGATTTTGTCTGTTTAGATTTGGCAGCACTGGAGTTCTTTTTGCCGCTCCCCCATGACCAGGGGTGTTGGAAGAAGCCACCCGGGGCTTGTCTCCAAGGACAAGTTGCAGCACAGAGAGCCGGGGTGTGAATTTGCAGTGCCCTAGTTATGCTGCACAGATTCCCCACAGGTACTGCAGAGTGTGCAGTACCTGCCCTTTGGAAGCGTTCTCAGGCCATGCTCTATGTCAGGAGTATATGGTGTGTGGTTTAGAGGCCCTCAAGCCGACAGCAACAAGCTCCAGCTTGTGGACTGGAGGTAGCACAGGCATTTCATACTTGTAACCACACTTATCAGCACAGGCACAGCTCTGAGCTGATGCTGCTGTGGAGGTATTGAGCACCTCCTGGCTGGGCTGGGTCCTGTGATTGTGGTAATGTGAGCCTCCTTTGGTGCCATGCATTCTCATAGTACCTGTCCCCTGTATCTCAATGGGAAGCTGGATGGCTGGTCTACTCTCTGAGCCTCTTGGGAATGACTTTGGTGCTGGCCTTTCTACTCTTAAGTGACTTTAGCCTGTGAGATCCCTGTATCCAGATGACTGTGATCATGTCTTGGCTTCTTGGAGCAACAGGGCATCAGTGGGATAGGAGAACTCTCGGGCACCCAGTGGGTAGCGCATCAGATGAGCTTGGGACAACTTTGAGGGACCAGTTTAAAGTCCTTTTTGTTTGTTACTTTAGAAAGAAAGGCAAAAATGAGCCATTCCTAAAAGCCATTTAGGAATAATTCTACTTATGATCAAGAAGAGCTGTGCTAACTGTGAGGTGACTTGAAGGTCAATTTCTAGCACCTTGCCAGGTTCAGCAGCTGCTGGGGTAACACCTGAGAGACTGAGCTGGTGCTGCCAGAGCAGCTCATCTGGCCAGGCAGGAGGTAAGGAGATAGTGTGGCACAGGGCCTGGAGCCCCCTGGGAAGGGCTCCTGGCCGTGGGGAAGCCAGGATGCTGCAGGGTTCATTGGGGCAGAGGGTGGCTGGGAGCCGTCTGAGGTCTCTGCCCCTCAGGAAGCTGTAAGGCATTTGTGTGTTTTCTAAGGCAGCAGAGACAGGATGCTGAGGGGTGGGAGAGAGACAGATTTCCTTCTGCCATGAATAGATGGGGGTGGGGGGTGGTGGCTCTGATTTAACCCTTGCCTGTTTGTTTTAATCTTCAAAATTAAATGGTGTTAAAGGAAATCATTCCAAGAAACTACAGAAATTGGAGGCACAAAATGTACAAAAGGGTTGTTGGCACCGGGGTGATGCTGTGAGTTTTATTATCCCAGTTCTCTCACCCCCAGGCGTGTCTCCCTGTCTCTGGCATTGTTTTTTACTTTGAAGTTTGTTTCTTCAGTGGCATTGCTATGACCAAAATGAGGGAGAGGCTTTTGGGACATTACCTTGCATCATATAGAAGCAGCTCGTGAGAGACAGTTGCAGGTTTGGGTGCTGTAACAAATTTCAGGAGCCTGAAAAAAGATGGGATTATGCTTGTCCCTTAAGAAATGAGGAGTGTGTGTGTGGAGGAAGTGTTTAGGGGTAACTCCTGAAACAGGTCCCACTCTTGTTCAAAAGTGAAGTCTCTTCATCACTTGCAAAATCATTAACAAGACCTAGAGCAAGTGGAGGAAAACCCAACCAAGTCCCATCACAACAACTCAAAGCCCTTAGAAATGCTGTGGAAACAGAACCTGCATGAAGAACTTTATGGTGTGAGTACATAAAGACGTTTGGGAGAGGTACTTGGTACAAGGGAAGTCGGGGAAAACTACTTTGTTTACTGCACTGGAGTCTTCCAGAGCAATGGAGAGTCCACATGGCTGAAAGTTGGCAGCCAGGCAGCAGGTGTGGTGAAAGAGCTGTGTTTTCTAAACTCACTAAATACTTATTGCTCTATCCTTTTGTAGATAATGATCAGCGTTGACTTTAAATGAAATTATAACAAAAGTGCTTGTATCTGGGACGATGAATAACTGCTTCCAGGTTGGGCTTTGTAGAATTGAACTTCATAAACAAATTACTTGATGAGATTAACCAAGTCAGAGGGCTGATGGAAACGTGCCTCTGACTCTCCCAGTATTGGGGTGGAAGCTGTAATGTATTAGCCAGAGAATTACCCTGTGTAGGAATAAACAGTCAAGAGGTTTTTGGGTGTGAGGTTTCCCACTGAAATGATTTCTTCACTCTGAAAAACCCACAGCAGAAATAAGAGCCCTGAATAAGAGCCTGAAATTTTGCCGAGACTCAAAACAGTCTTTACTCTGCAGACGTTTGATGTGCAAAGATGGCAGAGAGCAGTTGTCAACCACTGAGAGCCAAAGAATTTGCAGGAAAACATCTGTTCTCTAGGCCAACCAGATAAGGAAAGTTCTCGGCAGTCTGATAATATTTCTATTATAAAATATCAAAGCCAAAATGGAAAACACTGAAAGCATGAAATGGTGGGTGACAAGGCAAGCTGACCACATTGGAACCTGCTCTGAGGTAAAAAACATTTTCTTGTGCCAAGCATGCTCCATGTGAGATGAGTTTGCTCTGTCTCATGCTGATGACAGCAGTTTTTGTGCTTTTGACAAAAAGAATGCAAAGGGGAAGATTATTCTCTATCGGGAGAAATTATTTCTATTTTTGTTTTCTTCCAACTGATATATCAGGTCTCTGCCTGATACCAGAGTTCATTCACAAACTGGGCAAGGCTGGACAACCCATTTCATCCAAGATGAAAATCCTACCACAGCTGGGATGTGCAAGGGTTGAATGAAATGCTGGTTTTTTGCTGTTTGGAAATGGTTAAAACTGTATGCTTAAGGGGAAATTTGCACATCTCATGGATTTCCTTGGCACATCTCATGGATTGTTCAGAGTGCAGTGGGGGTGTGGGACCACCTTATCCAAGTGACATCCCTCCCTCCAATGAGCACTGCTCATCCCATCTGCTCCAGCCTCTACTTCATGTCTTAAGCCAAAGTTTCTACCCCATCCAATTGCTACAATTAGTGCTGTGGTTTGTTTTTCTTTATTAAGAATGTTGTTTGAGACCTGCCTGTTTTTTGAGTCCAGCTCCCTTTAATCTGTCCCTACCATCATTGAGGTTAACTGAGTTTCCTGCCCAGCAGCTCCTTTGGCAAATTAGAGAGAACCAGTGTGATATTGCCAGTAAGCTTTCCACCATATAGATTTTTGTCCAGTGGAGCCTGAATAAATTGGGTCATGCTGTCCTATGTAATCCTTGTGCTTGAGGTTTGACCTAGCTCCTGTGAGAACTAGTGGGCAGGGATATGTCTGGAAGCTGGACTGGAGCTATGGCTGAGACAGATGAATTTTGAAAGAGCTGGGGTGGAGCTGTGCTCTTCATTTTTGTGGACCAGTTTGATTTGTACAGGAAGAAGACTGTACACAGTCTTCCCAGACTCCCACAGGAGTTTGTGCTGGGGTGTTTCAAACAACTTTGGCAAGATACTTTTGAGTTGGGCAAGGTCACTGTTTTGCAAGTAGATGCCAAAAAAAAATATTTTTACAAGTTCAGAAGGAAATAAATTTATTTAATCTGAAACTTCTTCACAATGGCTATGCATAATTCTGCCATCTTCTGCATGATGTTGGTCTAAGGTCTGACCATTTCCCATCAGTGAGTCCCATGGCTCTGATGATGCTATGGCACCTGTTTAGAAGGAGGCAGCATCATTCTGCTTAGCTCTCTTGGGCAGTCAGATGTTATCCTTGCCAGTGGTGATGATGGGCCAATGTGGCTCCCACCATATCACAATTCATACGCACAGCACAAAATATGTGCTAACAAGGGAGACTTCTCTTTTGAAAAGAGGCTTTAAATGATGTCAAGAACCACCACAATGATATGGTTTTTACATAAATAATAATTAATTACATGTAAATCAGACTTTTCCCACCCCTTCCATTAGTATCGCCTTTGCTAAGCTTTCTGTCTTGTTTCTGTCCACTCACTTTGACTGGTTGAATGGCAGCAGACATCATTTGCAATGCTAACGTCAGATACGGGTCAAAATGGACAAGGAAAACACAACCCAGGGTTTTATCAATGCAATAACAACCAATTCTGTCTAGAGATGGCAGTGTACTGGGGTTTAACCTCTTCACTGCCTCATTGCAACAACCACCACAAATTTACTTTTCTGGTCTCCTATTTCTAACTTATTTTCAGCCCTTTGTTTTTCCTGGTCACTCTTGTTCTGTTGTTTTCCCCCTCCTTTCTGGTGTTTACTGAAGCATCTGGTAGTGTTTATCTCCCAAGACACAGGAGACTGCTGTTTTCATAGATATGTAACCAGAGTAAAAACTTTAATCTTTGTTGATGTTGGACTTTGGGATTAAAAAAAAAAAGTCATAATAGTGGAAAAATTAAGATGAAATAATTTTTCAGCATAGTACACTTTTGAGACTGCATCAACAGAAAATTGCTCACAGGGAATGTTGCAATTACTGCATCTCCTTGACAAGAGAGGCTTAATTCATGGGAAGAGCAGGGCAGGGAGTGAAGAGACCATCTCCCTGAGTTAGGACTGATTGTGCCACTAGAAGCTGAAAGTGTGGCATGGCCTTGTGAGGATTTCTGTGTGTGCTCCACAGCAGCAATTTGAGCATTTCCAGAAATGTTAAGATGTGAGAAACTGGTTTCTATCAGTGCTTGCTTCCACTCCTGCCTTCCAGCAAGGTGAGGAAAGGAGACAGTTTGACCTTCAGCAGAGTCAGACTGCATATGACCTGGGTTTTGAAGCCTCTATGGAGTGAAGGTAGTCCTGGGAGTCTGAGGAGATGGTGTTTTGAATTTGGTCTCTTGCTCTAGAGAAGTACATTGGTTTTCTATGGAAGCTTCAAAGATTGAGACTGGGTTAATTAGAAGTTGTAAAGATGCAGCAAGAAGTGATGCTGACATTAGATTCAGAAAGTGTTACAGATCTATTAGCAAAAGGCAGGTAGGTGTCTGTTTGCAGAAGTGAATGCAGGTGGTGCTTACAGCCAAGATATGTATTATTTTACCTTCCTTGGGGACTAGGTGCTGTCCCAAACCTGCAGCAAAATCAGCTGTGCTGGAAGCAGACATGCAAAATCTGTTTGGCTGCTGGTTTCATAGGAAGAATATATTCAGTTGCTTCATGGTAATTTTTTTATAGCAATAGTGTTTTATGTAATTCAAAGATTTTTCAACTAAATGCCATATTTCAGGTGCTATGCACTCCAACTTCCATCCCTGTCCTGCTGCTACGTAAGGTGTAAACCTGACTGAAACCTCTCCAAGCTTCTCAGGAGAAAATACTTACTGAGAACTGTCACTCTGGGAAGGCAGCAAGGGAGTTTAGCCTGCAACTTTAAGGCTGTAATGAACCAGGCTAATAAATTACCTAATGTCACCTTAGAACAGGTCTATGGCTGCCTGTCAGAGCAGCCTGTCAAGTTGGAGATGCACACTCAGTCTCTCCTAACCTTTGCACCTCCTCCTGATAACCAGGGAACCAGTTTTGGAAAAGACCAGGCCTGCAAAAGTCCTGCAAACCTAATGGTAAAATATCAGTAAGCCAGAGAGGAGCCAAGAGGTGTCAGTGAGGCCGTCAGGGTAATGTGCTGCCAGCCCTCACACAAAGGGAAGGGTGGTGAATGGGGCTTCTGCCTGCACATTTTTGCCCAACCATTTTTTATATTTTTTTTTTTTGACTGCAAAAATGCAGATTCAGCAGCACCAAAACGGTTTGTGCACACATGCCAAACTTGTCATTTATAAAAACTCAAAAAAAGCTCTGACAAATGCTGAAGCTGTTAGTTTTGACACTTCTGACATGAAACACTTTGATTTTTCATTTTGAAACTACTTTGTGTTCAAAATGTCCTTTAATTTTATTTTCAAGCAAGGGGGTGTGTGGCTTTTCTCTTCTTCCCCCAGAAAATCAAAATTGAAATGAAATCTTTGGATTGACTCAAAATGAAATTGTTCTTGGATTTTTTTTTTGTTCTCACCAGGTTTGTTTTCTTGGATGTTTGTGTTTGAATTTGAGTCACTTCTTGTTCCCCCAAATTTGCCAGTTGGTTTATCAAGAGCTGCAGCAAACATCAACCCCTTTGAAAGGGCACAGCTGGCACAATAGAATATTTTTTTTTTCTGTGGCTGTCAGTTGTTTTAAAAAAGCCTTGCTTTTGCTTTCCAGGAGATTGAGTTCATTTTCTATCTGACTGGGATAAATAATAAACATTTTTTTGGGTTTTGTGTATATTTTTTTTTTCTGTGAAGAATTTAGTTACGTTATCTGTTTAAACATTCCGTTATGTTTTAGTAATGTGAATAATGATTATTCCTGTGCTTCTGAGCTCTCCCTCTTGGCTCGGGTGCTGGAGGTTCAGGAGACACCTGGCATTGTTGACAGAGTGCTGAACTTGAACGCCTCTCGCTGTGACAGGGCAAGCCCAAATATTTTGGGAAGAGTCCCTGTTATGTTACAACAGGGGTTGGTAGCACTGATGCTGGGGATGGGTTTTTGCCTCAATACTGAGCTGATTACTGCTGTATTCGTGGAGGAACAGTGTGAACTTTGGCAGGCAGGCTGCCTTGAGGAAGGAGGATTGGACTTGGGCATTTCTTATTTGTAGGATGTGCTGAAGGTCTTCCAAAAGATGCTGAGCCTCAAAAGAGGCCAGGAATAGGAGCCCCTGAAAGATATTTTTCTATTGGTGAGAAAGTGGGGGGGAGAAAAGTAAAGCTCTTTTGGAAGTGAATACAAATGTTTAGTGTAGTCCCTATCTATAGACAAATACCTGGGGAAGAGCTTGTATTAAAATACCTTTAAAATAATATTTTCTATCCCTGAAGGCGTTGTTTGCTTGCCAGAGTGTATTGTCTTCTCTCTTTTATTGGCTTTCTCTCCAGCCCATCTCTTCTGTTGAAGTCAGGCTGGTGCATCTTGGTAGTGCTTTGTGCATCTTCAGTCCTGCATGTGTGTCCAGCTTGTGGTGTTTAAGTGGCCATAGACTTTCAACAAGACTGGATATCTTGTGGTGTTTGCCAATTCACGCACAGCATGTAATTATATTCAGGAAGCAATAGGAATTAAATGACATTAATTCCCATGAATATTCATTTAAGGCTCTCTACCAAATTCAGGCAGATTAATAGTCCAACGCAAATACAATGGCTATTCATTGCCCCCACAGGAAAAAGAAATATGTATTGGCTGGCAGCTCAGGACAAATGGAAATGTGGTGTAGGAAAGTTATCTCTGGGTGGCTTCTGATACAACTGTGATTGGAGGGACACCTCAAGGAGTGAAGAGGATTAGCAGGGTATGCAAGTGGGGTGTCTTTTCTGTCTGCTAAGGAATCTGAGGTGAATCCAAAACTCATGTCTCTGCACAACCAATGCAAATACAAAGCAACTCTGACAGTAGCAAAGCTCCCCTGGACTCAGTAAAATGCAGTTTTTGTGCCTGTGTATGAAGCCAGCCTCCAGCCTGCTCTCTCTGGATCATGCTGCCATAGGGCAGAACAAACATTTGTCTTCCCTGGAGCAGCAATAAGCAGGTTGTGCTGCTCTCTGCCTCCTCTACCATGGCTAGCCCAGCACTGGCCCTCAGGGTGGCTACAGGGCAGCCTGTCCTGCCAGGCAGTGTGTGCCTCCCGGCACATGGAGACTTGGTCCTGCTCCAGCTCCTCCTCTTGGTGCAGGCCAGGACACAGCTTCCACCCTGACCAGGGAAATCAAGAAAGTCTAATAACAAAAGCAGACAAGGGGTGTGAATGTGTTTGCAAAGCAGCAGCAGTGTTTGGGATGTTGAAAACATACAATTTTTTTTCCCCCTCTTCATAGAGATGTGAAGCAATATGTAATTAAAAAATATCTAGGTCTGGTTACAGTCTTCATTTGGTAGGACTTGTCTGACAAAAGGAAATGTCTAATAAGCCATCTTGACCTTAGCTGTGTCACAGTTCTATCTTTGTGGTATTTTTTCCCAGTTGGTGAATGGATCCTGCTTGACTCAAGCTGATGCCAGTGTTGCCAATAGCACTGGGCTCAGCCTCCATGCTGGCTGTTTATGTTTTTTAAAATCCCCCCTTATTGACTAGTCAAACCTTCCCATCCTTAACTTTACCTGAGTAGAAGTAATGTCTGGTGTTACTCACCTTCTGTATGTACCACATGATGGGCAGAGCTGCCTTTTGGAAGGGTATCTATTGCCAGACTGAGGTGACTTGCCCCAGCTCTACGCACAGATTGAAGGATCATGGAGAGCAGCAACTGCTGAGTTGCCCAGAATGGGTTTTGCTGCAAGTTGTAGTATGAGGGTGCTCACAGGCTCCCTTCTCCCACTGAGCACTGTGAGAACAGTGAGCTTATTTGAGGAGAAAGTCAGAAAACCCTAAAATCAGACTTCAAAAATGATGTACACTTCGCTTTAATATGGCTATCAGCTTTTTTTTTTTCAGGAAGATATAGAATCATAGGTTTGAGTTGGAAGGGACCTTGAAAGCTTATGTAGACCAACCCCTGCAGTGAGCAGGGACATCTGCAACTACAGCAGGTTGCTCAGAGCCCCATCCAGCCTGACCTCAAATGTTTCCAGGGATCTGCAACTAGAGCAGGTTGCTCAGAGCCCCATCCAGCCTGACCTCAGAGGTTTCCAGGGATGAGGCACTGACCACATCTCTGGACAACTTGTTCCAGTATTTTGCCACCTTTATAATAAAAAGCTGCTTTCCTCTATCTAGTCTAAATTCCCTCTTTTAGTTTAAAATCATGATCACTTATCCTAGTGCAAGAGGCCCTGCTAAGAAGTCTGTCCCCATCTTTCTGACAGGCTCCTTCAAATACTGAAAGGCTGCAGTAAAGTCTTCCTGGAGCCTTCTTGTCTCCAGTCTGAACACCCCCAGTTCTCTCAGCCTGTCCTCCCCGTAAAGGGGTTCCACCACTGAACATTGTTGTGGCCTCCTCTGGACCTCCTTCAATAGGCTTGTGTCTTTCTCATGCTGTGAGGTATATACTTCAACTTTTCATGCTTGATGTAAAAGGTAGAATAATAGCTAAGTACCTACACGGGAGTGTGAAGCAGCCCTGGAACCAGCTGTGCAGGCTGGTGATGTGTTCTGCAAAGCCTCATAAACCAATGACTAAAGCAGAAAGGACTCCAAGGCCTGGGACAGTGGAGGTGTGGCATTGCAGTAGCTTGGAAAACATTCTGACTTTAAAACAAGTAACACCTATAATTACAGAGGCGTCATCACCTTCATATATATATATATATTTTTTTTTTCTTTAGCTAACAAGCTGCAGTTGTAGCCTGTGTACACCCTTGCCAAAATCTGCCAAGCATTTGCTCTTGGGATGGTTCTGCTGCTGGTGGTGGGAATATCAAGCATCTTTCTCCAGGCGCTTGTAAAACAATACAGCAGTAAACAATTCAAGTACAATTAGCAGCTACACTGGCGGAGGGGGAGGGAGAAATCCCACTGCTGGTATTGTCTGTGGAATTAATCATGTTTTACAGAGCTGATGTGCTGGTTTACATTTGTGAAGTTAAAAACAGGAGATGAAGTTTTTTAAAAAAACACTTCAGGATGAAATGTAAACCAAATAATTTTTACAACAGTAAGGGGAGGGATGTTTAAAAAAAAAATAAAATTGCCCTTTTAATAGGCTCATCTCCTTTTTCTTGTTACTGAACAAAAAACCCCTCAAGAACAGATGCTTAAGATGACAGTGAGTTGTTTTAAAAGCTGCTGGTCCCTCTCAGTGCCACAAATCCCGGTGTTTTCTGCAGTCCCTGGGCTGGGAAGACCAGTTTGCAGAAGCACTGCTCTGCTCACCTGCCTCTCCAGCAGCCCGGCGCTCTGCGAACAGTCTTAAAGTACCACGGCGCAAACATTACCTTCGCAAATATTTATTTGCAGCGATTTTCCCCCTCTCTTAATTATTTAAAATATAATGAATTAGGCATAAGTGCTTCGCCATTACTGTAATTTAAGGTGTTAAGTGCTACCGAAGCCGTTCTCTCGCCGATGGAAGGGTTCTGCCAAGAGGTGGCGCCGCGGGCCCGGCCCTGCTCGCCGGAGCCTCCGGGGCGGCCGGGCCGGCGCCGGGCTGGACTGGGACGGGGATGTTGCCGGGGTCGGGCCTGGCGCGGGGTTCCCCGAGGGAGCGGTTCGCTGTTCACTGCCCTTTCTGGCGGTGTTTAAAATCAGTTTCCCTCTGGCAGTCCTTCGGGAAGCCAAACGTGATGGCCAAAAAAATAACAACCAAAAAAAGGAGAAAATGGTGTTCTCGCGGGTGGAAGAAAAAGTGTTAGTAGATCGCTCCGTAAAACTCCGCGGTCGCCCGCTAACTCCGGTTCGGGGCAGCGAGGGCTCCCTCTCCGCGGGGCGCCCGCCGACGGCCCAGCTCTGGCTCCTCTCGCCGCTGGGGTCCCGCCTGCAGCGGGCCGGGGTGCCAGGGGAGGACAGGGTGATGCTGCCCGGTAGGGCGCGTTGCCGCCCGAGCGAGGTCCGCGCTATCCGGCAGCCGCGGGAGTCCCCGAGGCCGCCGGTGCCTCATTATCCGGGCTGAGGCCGCCGGTGATGTTAAACTTCCCAGTGCCCGAGTACCGGAGACGCGGGGTTAAGGGGAGCCGGCGGTCAGGAGGTCTCAGTTCTCACCCCAGCTCGACCTGTCCCCACGGGTGCTGCCAATAGACCCTTTACGGGACTCCCCGACAGGCAGGGCTGGGAGCGTTGCTGGTCCGCGGGTCGCTCCGCGCACCCACTGGGACGAGAACCCGGGGCCTGGGCTGCGGCAGGGACAGCCCCCGCTGATCGGCGCCCCGCTCAGTCCTTAAGTCGGTCACTCCCGCTCAGCGGTCGGTGCGCGCCGCTGCGCACCCGCGCAGTGTTTCTAAGCAGTGTTTGCGCCAAGAGCGGCGTGCGCTGCGGGAGGGAGCGCAGGCTGCGCCCGCCGCACCGCTCCGCGCAGGTAAGGCGGGCTCCGCGGGCATCCGCGGAAGGCATTGCGTGGTATTCCACGTTTTTCCCAGCTACGCGGGCCTGACAGCACCTGGTTCCCCGCGCTATGCCCGGGCCGCGGCTGCGGAAAAGTTGCTGGGAAGGGAGCGCGGCGCTGCCCTCCGCCGACAGGGCGGCCCCGACCCGCCTGCCCCCACGCTGAACTCTTGCCGGGGGCGCGCAGGGGCGCGCAGCGCTGCGCAGCGCGCTCCGCGGCCACTTTCGCTTCCCCGCGGGGCTGCCCCGCCTCCCCCGGCCCGCCCTCCCCCCCAGCCGTTCTTCCGCGGAGCTCCGCGCCGGCGGAGCTTCCACCCCTCACCCCCTCCTTCCCTCCGCGCTCACCCTCCTCTCCCGCTTCTCTTATTTTATTTATTTTTTATTATTATTTTTCCCTTGCACCGAGCCTTGTTTACCCAGCAGGTGGATGTGACGTCAGAGACTGACAACAGCAAAAAATAACAACATCTCCCTCCGCGGGGGTGTCGCGGGCCGCCCCCGGCCCGCCCGCGCGGGCGGCGGCGCGGGG